>JAHZSR010000198.1:0-29909 GCA_025782845.1 Boletus coccyginus
AATAACTGCTGGTATGGTAGGTGACGACTGTTCGGCACGTATTTTCACCGTCACAATGATCACTATTTATAAGCGTCAGTCCTGTCAGGGTGTATTTATCGTGCTCCTCCCGGTGTGCATGGCAGTGCCGACCTACTGTCCGTCACATCATCTGGTAACCACTGATCGCAAAAATTGCAGAAATGTGAGATTGGCTGACAAATCTGATTGAACTTTTCCCCACGTGAACGAGACGTCATCAAAATAATGGCGTGTGATTTTGCTTATGTCAGAACATCGCCCCAGCGTCGAGTTGATCAATGCAGCACAACAGATGCAAATACTACAATATCATAACTACAATATCATAACTCCTGTACATCGTATGACATATGACAATATGAGATACTTCAATATCAGATGTAGGACAATAACTGTGACAGTCTGACGGATGTATTCCGAGTACGAGCACTACAAGGCATTGTAGCGTTCCTGAGCCCATATATCCTCATCCAGCTCCTCTCCATCATCCGCAACCAAATGCATCACCTGCGCTGTCAAGTTCTTCGTCTTCTTTGTTTTCTTTGTCTTCTTTGCCTCCTGCATCCCCCCCTTCAACAACTTCATTCTCATTCTCGTTGCTGTCATCTTCATCTTCATCCTCCCCTGCATGCTCTGTTTCCAGTGCTTCGTCCAACTCATCTGTTGGGGCTCCTCCTCCCTCTCGTTGCAAAAACTTGTCCCAATCACGGGTTGCCTTGTGCCCGATTGTCCCACCTCGAAAGCGTATGGAGGTGTCTTTGTCCACAAAACTAAGAGGATATTAGTGAGAGGCTTAGATAATTCATAGCACGTACATGTTGATATAGTTGATCTGAATCACTTCCAATCGTGTCCTGAGGTTGCTGTACAAAGGAAGGCTCTAAGAGCTGTCCCGTAGTGCCAAATGAGAACGCGGGAATGAAGTGGACACCACGGACAACGGAGCTCGGATCCACAGACTCAAATGCTTCGAAGAGATGAGTTTCCTGATCGAAAAATTGGAGGTGAGGGAGTCGCTTCGTATCCCAACCCGAATTTGCATTAAAATCACATCGGAACCAGCGGACGAACAGCACGTCCATCCGCTGTGGCTTACCATAAAAGGACTGGGTATCCTTGCAATATTCCACCATGACGTGGAAGATTAGGCACACCCGCGCATACCAATATGTGTGTGTGCGCTCGTCTTCCTGCAAAAGAAGCATGATGTTGGCACGAGTACGAGGATTGGTGGAGTCTTGTTCTCGCCGGAGGTCATAGGTTGTACAATTTACTCCTAGGTATACGTGCTCGAAGAATTGTTGTTGTGGAATAGGACACAACTACGGTCCTCATTCGAGAATTTGTACTCGTCTCCATTGTATGCAAGGCCTCGTAGACAGGCAAGGAGGTGATCTTTGAGTCGGGGAATGAATGAATGAATGAGGTCCTGCCTTGTCTCAGATAAGTAGCAGTAGTAATTGAGTAGTAATTGAGTAATTAGACGAACAAGGATGCTTAAAAAACCGGTGCACCTCGATGGCAGGTTTATCCATGTGGTTAGTAAGCCAGGCAGTAGGGTCATAGCCTTGGCATGTTGATGCGGCAATGAAGTGGTGCTCGTTTGGAGAAGTCCGAGCATTTCGCACGCTAGTAGCGCCTTCAACCTCCTGGAGTGCGCCATGGGCGTCGTTTATCTTTCCGATGAATCGTTCTACAGCCTCTTGATTAATGACACTTGATAACCTGGTCTCCTTCTCGCCTGAACGTGGAAAGCGCTGTTTTGAGTGCCGATGTTCGAGTTCTTCCTAGCTATGTAGTAAGATATGTGTAACTTTAAAGCCGGGATGGAAATGGACATACCATTTGTGGGGTGTAGCTGTCTGTTGTCCCAAACTCTCGAATGGTTGCTGGATAGTCACCAAGCGCGAGATACCTGTAAGTCGTGAGATTGAGCTTTTTCATCTTCAGGTCATGTGCGACTGCCTCCCTCGCAGCTGAAGGATCCTTTGCAATAAGTGCAGCATGTCGACGAGCCCTTGAAGCTGATTCTGAGGGGAGCTCTACAGTCCGGTAGGTTGAGCAGGTCTTTGTTGGAACTTGCGAACAGAATGGCTGAGATGGCTGGTGGCTATGTTAAAGAATGAGAGTGTGCTGTCCGTGTACATCTGAAGCTTGCCAAATGCATGCCATGTTGTGAGGTCGAATAAAAGATCCACGACAACCTCATTATGAGGGGCTGGAAGTAGCCCCTGAAAGACTGGGATTGCACACTTGAATAGAGATCAGCTCGTACCACAGGCCACCAAAAAAGAGAATGTGAGCTGGAGGAGGTCCTCGAAATCTCGTGCAGCAAGCTTCTTCATTGCCGACGCGTTTATGTGGAATCTTCTAGTTATTCCGCGGCCAAATGTTGGCACGCAACGATACCTATGTCATCGTTGCCAGGCTCTGCTGATATATGGGATACCAAGATAACTCAGACTCACCTCCAGTCGAGTTCCTGAATCGCGATGCCTCCCACAGCATATAGGACATGCATTAAATACGTGAAAAGCGCCTTCCACACTCCGAGTTCAAACTCGTGGAGTAGGTCAACGACAAATAAGAGGAAAATTTTGAACAAGGTAACAAACTTGTCTTCATGTTTGACTGAATGTTGAGGAAGTCACAATGATAATTGCCTTATTTACCAATCTATATCCATGACAGCATCACCATCACCATCACCATCACCATCACCATCACCATCACCATCACCATCGTCATCATCATCATCATCATCATCATCATCATTACCGGAGCTTTTCTCAAAGCCATCCCTATCTGTCTCTTCATCTTCCTCTTCTCCTTCCCCCCAATTCACCCCCCCATCACCCCCCTCACTCTCTGACTCTAAACCAAGATCAGGAGCAACAGGACAGATGCCAATCAGCTGTGCCAAAGATGAAGCAAGCTCATCTTCATCCTCAGGAGTGAGTGCTCGCAAGGGTTGAAGCATGGATGGCATTGGAATTTGCCTTGGAGGCCTCCTCTTGTTCTTGGTTGCAGTACTGAGTCGTTGGAGTCGTGCATGTCGAATCTGTCGATCAGACTCAACCTTTTTTTGGGTTAGACCATTGAATCCATGGGAACACCATAGAGTCTCTTCAAAGACCTTTCTGGACTTGAGCTGGCGACCAACACTTTGTTTTTTCTGGACTCTGCTTGCTTCTTTGGACTCTTTGCTCAGACTCTCCAGCTTGTAGAATCTAGGATTTGTGTTGAACACAAAAGAACCTTGTTTGATCCTCCACACAAATCCTTTGGTCCTCTTTGTAACCTTTTGGCTTGATGGGAGACATTGAAGGTTGGAAAAGATGGTTTCCAGAGCATTGTTCAGATATGATCCCTCATCTGAAGTGTGATCCTCCAACATTCTGTGATAAGCTGTAATATAACCCATACCACTCCAAAAGATTGACCATTGGGAGTCTTTCCTGGGTGGAGAGCTGACTTCCTGAGATGGAAAGTATATCTTCATGCAACTCCTGAATGACATAGATTGTGGACCTCGACGACCATGAGCGGTGTCATTCTGTTCTGTATTGCAAGCCTGGAAGGTTGTCTGGAGCAGTGTTTGATCGATGCTGACAGCAGTCCAGCATCTCATAGCGTCTGACAGTGATGCTGGGGTGGGTTCGATCCCCTTCAAGGCTGTCTTGTTCACCATCATCCATACTTGCTGGGTGAACTTGCAAAACAGACGAGCAACCACCACAGCAGGGGTTTGAAGCTCAGAAGGCATGGTCCAGTCTTTCAACATCACAACAGGGTTTGCTGCAATGGCCTTCTTCAGCTGGTTCCAAGTTGGTTTGGGTCCAATGGGAAACATGGCTGATTGGTCAAAACCATCCAAGATTGTGGGAAATTGTGAAGAAAGAGCCACATCTCGCTGTGTTTTTGCATTGAGCCCCATGCAAGCAAGTACTTGAAAGTCATCAGTCTCCTGAATGCTGTCCAGGCAAGGTAAGAAATCGAGTTCAAGCTCCTGTAGAAAGAACATATTGGCTTCTTCCACAATATTGCGATATTCCATGAGAGCCAATGACTCCCTGACATGGAAGTCATAAATGATGGGGGTAGAAACAGTGCAGCGAAGCATGTGGTTGAGAATGCCTGTCATGATGCCAAGATTGGGGGGATTGCGATTCTTCAGCTGTATCTGAGTCCTCTGTATCTCTTCAACCCTTCTGGACAGAAACTCAAACCAGATGGTGGAGGGAAGCCACAATACAGGTCTGGACTCCATATATTGTGTGGCCTAAGAAGAAGCATTGGCATGAAAAACTGGAAGATGGCAGGAATTACTACTACCCTTACCTGTGGAATAATATCCCTCAACAAGACCTGTGCACCCTGCCCACTCACACGATATTCATCTCTAACTCCATATGTCTTGGTCCTGACCTTGCGAAAGATCTTGATAATGCTGGAACATTCCTTATGATAGTTGGTGTTCAGGTTATAGGCATCGGCATCCTTTGCAAAGCTAGGTATGTTGTTGTTCGTGCGAACTGCCTCGTAATAGAGATTGTAGGTGTTTCTGAAAGCAACATGGGTCTGAAGAGCACGATCCTGATGCATCTCAGCCTGGAGGGCACCATAGTTGTAGAGCATACAGTGGTGGTGGATGGTGCCCCTGTTGAAGCCAGCAGCGGCATAAGATTCCTCCAGGGCATCGAGTCTCCACAAACCAACAACTGGTTCTTTGGATATGGGAGTAAATGAGACACCGACATCGACAATGAGCTCTCCATGATTGCGATCAAGCATGTAATCCCAAGAAAGACAGGACAGATTTTCCCTGAGGGCTGCTTCAGGAGAGACATACACCCCTTCTTGCCCATCCTTGGTCAGGAGCTTGATGCCTTTTCCTTCTACAACAAAAAAGAAAGAGTCATATATAGAGTGATCAGTGCACTCTTTGATAAGTGCTTTCATAGAGTCCTGGACCTCAAGGAATGCTTGATTGGAGAGGGGGAGGGTCTTCTGACTCCGGAAAGAGCCTCTTTGCTTGTATCTTACTTCTTCTAGAGTTTGTGACATGTATGGAGCATAGCTTTCTGTGGCACGATCACCTATGGCAGGAAGGAGAATTTCTTCCCAGAAGGGATCTAGCACTCCTTTTGGCATCATGTTCATGCGTCTTCCTGTGAAGGGACTGCGATGAATCATCCTAGGAAAGAAAATATAGACCTTTAGGACATGGCCAGTAGAGGATGCGAGCTGTCCAATGGTGGTATGAGGTATAGCATTGAGGGGAAACTTTTTTGACATCCATTCGGTACGATGTCCAGAAATGTGCTGATCATCTTCAGACTGTGGGATGAGAATGTCAATGTAGACATGGTTGTGTTTCGGAATTCCCGGGCTACTGTCATATATGGGAGTCAAGTATACCCCAATACTATGTTCGCATACAAGCCTTCTTGTGGTCCAGATAATGCTGTCAATGTCTATCGACATTACGATCTCTCTGGCAGTGAAATCGATCTTCTCTTGCTCGAGATCCACACGGATGTACTTTTCTCCTTCACCAAAGACAGGAAGACGACCTCGCACAAATATGTTATGGCCTTGAGTACATGGCTGATTGATTGCCGGAGAGGCACCTGCATGCTCCAACATTGCACTTGCACTCATGACCTCAACAGAGTGTGCATCGTTGCTTTCCTGGATGTTCTCAGAATAAAATTCATATTCCAGATATCTCAGGCTGACAGGCTTACCTGGGAATGCTCTGAACTATCATGCGCACCATGAGAAGGTTTCTGATCTCTCCTGTCTTTGGGACTGGAGCGCTCCACCATTCCTAATGTCATCACATGATCCATGATTTGAATTGGTTCTCCCAAATAAAACATTTGGAATGAGTCGGTGAGAATGCGATAGCCATGATCCCGCCACATAATCCAAGCTGGAGCCTGAACAATGTGGAGGAATGGAGGTGTCTGAACAGAGTAAACCTCAGGCTGTTGAAGCATTTCCAAGGTTGGACCATCATTGTATTCATCATATTCATCATCATGTGGCAGGAATCGCCGTCCTCTATAGGGATCAAGGGGGACTGGTTGGGAAATCCTGGGAAAGCGTTGCAGAGTGC
Organism: Boletus coccyginus; assembly: GCA_025782845.1. Classification (NCBI taxonomy): domain Eukaryota; kingdom Fungi; phylum Basidiomycota; class Agaricomycetes; order Boletales; family Boletaceae; genus Boletus; species Boletus coccyginus. The sequence goes on from JAHZSR010000198.1 coordinate 6,146, forward strand.
CTAATCGCCAGTCTTTAACTCGCTTGCATGAGGCCCTGGCTGCATTGGATAGCTGTCCTTCATCTTCATTTATCTCTCCATTGTTATTATTATTGTTGTTGTTATTTCCAGTAGACCTGGAAGGATGGCCTACAGCACGTGGTGGACGGAGGGATCGATGCAGACTAGCACCATGAAGTATCCTGTGTGCTTTGATGGTGGAAAACAAGGCCTTGACCTGGTCGGAAGAGGTGATATGATGGTATTCACCATCTTGCACTTGGGGTTCTTGAATTTCCTCCTGATCTTGATGATCTCCCTCCATTTGTTTGCTCAGCTCCTTGTCCTGAACTGCTGCAGCCTGAGAAATGAGAGTCTGGCAATGCCTACAAGAGTTGCTGGCAAGAGTAAGGGAACGCAAAAGTCGAGTGTCGCGCTCCTGATCTCCCCCAGACTGCATCACCTTGATCGTTTCATCATTCAGCTCCATATAGTCCCAGTGAGGAGGTCTATCAATTATGAACTGCATGTAGTCCTTGAAGCTGATTATGCACCGTTGTAGAATGGCTCCCAGCATATTGAGCCTCAGAATGTGACCACAGGGAATGGGGGGATTGGCACCAATTGGGATGGCCAACAATGAATGCCATGTCTCTTCAAGTCCCTTCTCCATGCACTTCTGAATGAGTGCACAAGCAATGGGTCCACAGTCATAGCCATTTTGAGGCCAATCTCTAATAATGACCATAGTGTCTTCAGGATCACCTGCATCCCAAAGATGGAGGTCAGCTATAATTTTCCAGCGTTCTGGTCCCCTCCAAGCCTTCCAGTCGGCATCGTATTGAGGGTTGTTGTTGCTGAGCTTCCTTCCAAACACATATGCAGTATGAGCAGTATAGTCAAACACAACAGCAAAGAAGTGGGCTGCTTCTGGATCATGCACCAGGAATGCCACTGGAATCACAGGACAGGGATTGTCCAATGGCACATGGTGAGTATTCCTGTATTGATCCACCACCTCAGGAGGGAGTTGAAGATTGTGGCTATCTCGGAAGACCATCACAAAGCGACAAGAGGCACTGCCATGAGAATCATGCCACATTGATGTGAGATAAAAGTCAGCGACAGTGCTTTCAATCCAGCATTTGTTGCCAAGGGAGGCAAGATCCATGTATGCAGAGTGCCACAATATAGCAGATGACAGGAAAATTGCTGCAGGAGATAGATCTTGGGTCAATATTTGTTCAGACGGATAGAGAGATGATTCTGATCACCTGCCATATTTTGCCTGGAGATCCGATCTGGAAAATTGGGAACAATATCTGGTTCAAGATCTGACTGGGGCTGTTGCTCCCATGGCAATAATATCTGTTTTGGGTTCTCTTCACCATCTGCTTCTGAAACTGAAACACGTGCACTTTGATTGCCAGCGTGGAGCTTTCGAGCAGGCCTTTTCTTTTTGACCGGTCTCCCTCTGGTACGTTTGTTATCTGAAGATATGGAAATTAGCTAGCTTCATATTGAAATAGAGGGTAAAAGCATACTTGCCTGCAGTGATTGGAGCAGGGGGGGCTGTGATCGGAAAAAGTAACTAATTAATTAATATGCATAATAATCAATAGTAGTAATAACCAAGGTCACTTGCCTTGTGCTTTATCCAAAAACACATCATACCTATACCTTTGCAAGTTTGCCTTCTGCCAAACTCCTGACTTTTTCTTTGGGGGTCTTTCCCTTGGTCTTTTTGCAACTTGGGGCTCTATAGAAAAATACAAGGTGAGTAAAAGGTCATTGTATTAGATAGCAGACTTTCCTGGGAAACCAACATCCTGTTGTTTTCGTTTGAGAGGTCTTGTGCTGGATCTTTGTTGACCTATGAGGAGTACAGCATGAGTTTGCAGGCTTGGAATAAGGGGATGAGAATGAGTTTATTTACCCTCTATATTATTATTAGTACTATTACCATGACGGTCCTCTGTGTTATCACCCTCAGAGACATGTGTGGAATATTGCTTCAAAGTCTTATCAAAGTATAGTCGAACTCTGGAGGAAGGTGCTGGTGCTGGTGGTGCTGGTGGTGCTGGTGCTGGTTGTGGTTGTGGTTGTGGTTGTGGTTGTGGTCGGGGAGGAGGAGGAGGAGGAGGAGGAGGAGGAGGAGAAGTAGTAGTAGTCATGTCAAAAATGGCTTTCAAACTGAAATGCTTGATAAAATCTTCTAATGACTGATCGGAGGCAGCCAGCACATCATCAACTGACTCCACATCAGAGTGTCCATCAGCTTTGTTAGATATAACCACTGCTCTCTTCTTTTTTTTCACACAAGACTTTCGTGCCCAGTCTGGAACTGGAGTGTTGGTCAAGTCAAATAAACAAATGAATAAATATACTAGGGAGAATAATAATAATAATGCTTACATTCTGCCTCTTCAGATGATGAATCGCCTAGCAGAAGAGGAAGCACAGTTTTCCTCTGTTGTAGGTGCCCAAGACCAACACTTTTAGCAGTCGACACCACAATGGCTTCATCTGCACTGGAGCCCGATACCATAGTCCCTGAAGGTGATTCTCGTGCAGGCCCTCTGCTGGTTGACCTTCCAGGACGTTGATTAGATGAAGCTGTAAGGTCTCTAAGTAGGAGCCATGGTAATCCAATGATATTTACCCTTCCCATGAGGTTCTGCAACAAGTAAGGAATGTTGAGCACGCCATGAGTTGCTTGAGAAGTCGCTTGATGGTGACGTGGTCAGCATCACTCTCATCATTCTAGCCTTCCGACCAGGTGGATCTGAAAAGTATTAAGTCATTGATCCACAGGAGTTCATTCAAGACTGAATAGATGTATTCACATCGCCGATTTGGCTTTACTTCTAGCAATGGGTCACAAGCATGCTGAAAGCTACAGGATGCCACACTCTTCAGCGAAGGCGTGTTGTTCGTGTCTTCCTCTGGGCTATTTGACTCGTCTGAGATGGCTAAGATGCCACATGATTCCAGGGCACTCTGAAGCATGTTTTCCGCCCCTGGCTCCTGAGTGTCTGCTAATGAGAGGATGCCACAGGAAACCAAAGACTTTTGAACATCCATATCCGTATTGTAGACCTGACTTTCACTTTCTCGCAAGGTGAGAATGCCACATGATTGCAGGGCATGATGAACAGCACCCCGCGTCTTCGCGTGATTATCTCGTGAGACATAATCATCATCGGAGAGAACTCCACAAGTTTCCAGAGCGGAGTAAACGGCATTTTCGCACTCCCTTGACTCCTCACTCCTAAACGCGTTCTCCATGAGATGGATCTAGTTCCTACTTTCCAAAATGTCTCAGGTGGTACTAACACGGGGACACTTCGAAGTTAAGATCACATACCCTTCGTCAGTTTTTATGAAGAGCCGGACAACCACGTTCATGCAAAGTATGTAACGGCAACTCCTATCTTCTTCTACATTAGGCAATTGACTTCGGTCCAAAAGAAGCTATTATACAAGACAGCGTGCAAGGTATGTATATACACACTTCTTGCTCAATGTAAGGGCCTGCATGCTACCTTGCACTCCTCCTTCAGACCCGTCAAAATGCTCATACCTTACCCTTCCAGCCAAAAATGCCTACGACATCTCAGAGGCCCATCCGTCCCATCCCAACAGTCCTGCCGACTTGTCTCGGAGCTACAAACAATCCCTCACAGAAGACATCACTTGCGTGATACATTTGATCTGCAGGATGTTCACCGGAAATGATGAATCGTGGGTTACACTTGGATGCTTTCCATATTTTGCTGAGACGTGAAAGTACAGCCATTGTGGCTCTTGAAGCATGCGAGATGAATAAATCATGAAGCAACGAAGGGCTCCCAAGGATGAACGTTGCCACTCTATACCATTAGCACATGCCACTTAGCGACCTGGTAATGATACATGAGGAGTCTCGCATGCACACCCCCGGCATTACAGCTATGGCGATGAAGAATGGTGAATGTATCTCCATGGCTCGGAGATTAGGGAACATACAAACATGTGACACCATAATGACCATCGCCGGAGTGTAATCCACACGTTGTCACGACATTTGACAAATGACATGTCATGATGCCCACCAACCCGCCTCACATCGCCTATCAAATGTGTATGCCACAGTAGCTCTGATTACATACAAACACAGTAATATGGTGTATCACCACTCATACACTACTCCTACTCCTACGTTCTCCATAAGACATACCTAGTTGGGATGATCATAATTATGTCGCCAGCAAAGCCACAAGTGGTATAGGTTATGAAACAAGGGTACAAAAAATGAACCATATACGAATGGCCGACAATGTTGGCATGCCCTTCGTGATCCATCTCATTTGTCTCGCCAATCATCCCTTGAAACGTACTCGGTAACTCATATTGATTTGCGCCCACAACATGCGCTTTGCAGCAACAGACGTTTAATCAGCGCACGCGTAAGTCTGGCTTGCTTGGAAAGCAAGGGATAAAAGGAGGCATTTACCAAGAATCATCACAACCATCCCCATCAACCGACGTGGCTGATCCTGACACACACAAGCTATCACTCACAATGTCTGTCCTTTCCACAATGTCCTCACATGTGTCAGTGTCAGCAAATGTTACCCGCCGGAAGGCTCTCTCGCTTCCTACGATTAGAGTCCCACGCAATGTGTATCGGTCACCCCGTGCAACATCTGTGGAATGTAAGTGCTGCATGTCGTCATTGCTGATATTACCCATTCACGCTGACCACCAGATGTATATGACAATGATGACGCTGATGATGAGCCAACCAGAGTCCTGTTCAGTGCGGATGACACGTATGTTTGCCATCTCAGGTACACCAGAACTTCAGTGTCCATTGCTATCATCCTACAGCGTCGCAATTCATCCAAGTGGAGAGCTATTTCTCAACTCAGACGGGGAGGTACCCCTGATGTCATATTGGTTCGGCAAGATTACAAGACTTTTCTTGCAGCCCCGCCAAAGGGGTGCTGGTCATGTGGGATTTGATGTACACCTATCCAGCACGCCTTGCATTGACCCGTCTTAATAGCATGTCTGGGTTGAAGTTCAGTGGCTTTATCGGGCGGAAGACCTGCGCACGGAGAACGAAAGGTGAGCGTCAAAGAAAGTTTCACGTGTTAAGCAACCTACGAATATTGGATTCATGACTCTTAGCTTTGCTGACCATATGGGAGAGTACGAGCTCGCTGACAGTGATCATCTATCCATAGTGGACATAACCTGTATAGAGCGTGAGTTCGCGATGGCCATTGAAATTCCAAGATCATCTGACCATCATCATTGTGGACAGAGCACGTCAACATCAAGAGATTTGACGAACGAGGGCTCAGCACTGAAGCCTTCCCTTCCAATGAGTTATATATGCGATGGAAAATCACGGTTAAGCTCAAGGGTAGGCCTGGCTGCGACACGACGCTTCAGAGTGCTAGGGTGATCGTGAGTATACTCTGCACAATCATATCCGCCCCACTAATCACATTCGTGTACAGGATCCACTCATTTGTTGCATCAACAATTGCACCATTCGCTTATACAATCCACGCTTGCGACAAAGATATTGCAGGAACTGCAAAGGGTGGTTTCACCAACGCTGCATTCGCAACTTGGCCATGGATGGCAATGATTTGCCTCCGCTCGTCGAGCGCACTACGACCCATGCGACTACTCTGGACCAGCATTTCCTCTCTCTCATTCGCACACCAATTGCGCGTGGAGGGATACATGGTATAGCAGGAAACGGGTTGATGATGAGTTCCATTGATGAAGTTCTACGATACACACTTCGTGCTCAGCATTTTCCGCACGATTGGAGAGAACCCATTGAAGCTCAGAAGCCTTGGCCCGTGGATAACCCAGTAGAATACTTTGCATGCCCACACTGTCATGACTCTTGGATGTAGTCATGTAGTTTCCACTTGCGACCAACGAGTGGAGGTTGTCATTGAATTTATATTGTGTGAGATGTCTATCAAAGATTATAGTAGTATGAATGTGTGAGGTGTCAACAAATATACTTGCGAGATCAACCTGGTCCAGGGCTGGATGACAGCCAACAAATCTTCGTGCTCTTACATGATCAGAGTTTGTCTAATGTCCTTTGGAGAGCTTGTGTGTGGAATAAAGTCATATAAATGAATGAATGAATTGACAGTAACGGAGGATATATCAGCCTTTCCTACACTTCCTCCAAGCCTTCAGCAGACCCTCATTTTCGAATTGCGACGCGTCTAAGATAGTGGAAACAGTAGCGGATCTGGTAACGTGCTCCTGACCCATTGTGGGGGTGGAAGGTCTTTGCAGCGTCTTCTAGGAACTCGTTTGTTGCATCGCGTCTCAATCTTCTACTGTATGCTGTGCCCGCTGGATATCCTCTTGAGCATGAGCAGCAGTTCCGACAAGGCGGAAGAAGTCCTCCAGCAGGTGGGGCTTTCCAGGATAATTTTCCAGCGCATTCTTGAAAAGTCGTAGGCCTAGGAGTTCATCGCTATGCTCACTGCCAGTCATTCTAGAAACATTTGGCAAAATGTCTTCCAACAGGAGACATTGTAAGTTCTCCATGGCAATTTCCACGCTACTCTGCATATCAATCACTCAGCGCCAGTGATATTCCATCGAACATCATAATGAACAACTCACGTGTGTGCCCTTTGTTGACTGTCCAATGTTCTGCCATCTGTCGACTTCAGCCTTGGTCTCCATCACAACTTCCATCTTCCGCTTTCCCTTGTCCAGGCGCTTGCTCGCATCCTCGTCCTTCTTTCGCCATTGTTGCACATTCATTTCCAAGCCTCGTGGGTCAGCACTCATATTCCCCTGCACCACAACTCTGCCATTGTCAGAGCTCGTCTCTTGCAGAATGAGGTTAGCCCATATCACTGCAGCTTGTGGTTGCTCCTTTCCAATTGTACTCTCCAAAGGGTATTCAAACCCACAAAAGTCAATCTTCTCACAGTAGCGTCGCTTATACTTCGTCCAATCCACTGTAGCAATTGCACTGATATCAGAACGCTGTTGGTACACAGACGGCACTCACATATTTTCAATATATCGCTACCAGATTCCTTCGATGTAATAGAGTTGAATGTCACCCCATACTGTGACTCCAGGAATTTATGGGCCTCCTCGTTATATTTCCCGTACATATAGTCCAGCCACAGATGATACTCGAATGCAACACATCTCCAATTCCGCAAGTCAGTGTCTGGAACAGCACGTACTTCTCGGATGAATCTGTCCCTCACACGGTCCAGGTACAGAAGATCCTGAAGGAGTGCCTTGCAGGCCCGCTTCGATTGCAGCACTTTTGGGATTGTGCATTTCTGTAACTCGAACCTGTAGCTCAAGACGCGAAGAGGTTTCTCATATGCCAGTGGTACCACGACTGTGTCCCCTGCAGGTAGCATCACCAACACCATGCGGCCATCGCGTGTTTTGACATAACTGCTCTTCAACCCAACAGTATCGATGATTTCTTTAGTGATGGGTTCAGGGTGGATAAGGGGCACCGCATCGGGGATGGTGTCCATGCTAGGAATGTGGGAGGCTTTTGAGGTGAAGGGCAGAGGGTGTCTCATTTTGGCACAGAACGCTGTTTATCATTTATGCCTTAAATGGCAATTTTGCAAAATAATCAACAACAGCTTCATCCCACGTATAATCAACCCATCACAAGGCACAGATATCTTGCAAAGGGCCATGTCTACAATTCGCTCCATGGCTATAAGATTTCCCACCAAGCTGCCGACACTCAGGAAATAGCTTCGGTTACTTTGATTGCATGGGACATGTACTCATAATCTTGTCAGGGGTGGCTCATGCTCCCTCCATGGTTCCCATTCCATCAAAGTATTTACATGCACTACACATCATGAGCTACAGGTACATTTACAAACACACCACTGCAACCATCCAAACAACAAGCACCAATTCAAATATAAACCCAGTGATACAGCAGTTCGCTAAGATCCTGCAGTACCTAGACAATGTACGAAATGCCTACGTTTCGGGCGCACGCCACCATTGCATTAACAAGCGGAATTTGTCTTGCCAGAGCTCGAGTAATCACATTTGGCTCGATTCCGTCGAAAGGTCTTACCATAGCGGTGCTCGCACTTCAATGGAAGAGAGGGTCGAAAATACGTGCTAGAAAGACAAACGCCAGAAATCTTCGACTTCCGTTACAAGTAGATTCAAAAATACAACCGATGAGGATGGAAAACAAATACATGCAGTTCAATGGGAGACACGTCGCTCAAGTGAGGGCTATGCGATGCTGATACGATGCTGGAGATGCAGGGGAGCCAGAATGGAGGACAAACATAATGAAGCTTGGTAGGGAATAAGTAAGGAAGGATATCGGTAAGTGTCAACCTGCCCTGAGAGGCTCTAGACGCGCTGGTGCGCATTGAGTCGACCCTCACCCAATCCCCATGCAGTGTCCCCTCAAGTGAGGGCTATGCGACGCGGATGCGATGCCGGAGATGCAGGGGATCTGGAGTGGGCAACAAACACAATGAAGCTTGGTTGGGAATAGGTAAGCAAGGATATCGATAGGGGTCGACCCGCCCCGAGAGGCTCTAGACGCGCCGGTGCGCGTTGAGTCGACCCTCACCCACTCCGCATGCAGTCTCCCCCTCAAATGAGGGTTACGCGTGGCCGATGCGACGCCGGAGATGCAGGGGACCCAGAATGGATAACAAACATAATGAAGCTTGGTTGGGAATAATAGGTAAGCAAGGATATCGATAAGGGTCGACCTGCCCCGAGAGGTTCTAGACGCGCCGGTGCGCGTTGAGTCGACCCTCACCCACTCCGCATGCAGTCTCCCACTCAAGTGAGGGTTACGCGACGCCGATGCGACGCCGGAGATGCAGGGGACCCAGAATGGATAACAAACATAATGAAGCTTGGTTGGGAATAATAGATAGGTAAGCAAGGATATCGATAAGGGTCGACCTGCCCCGAGAGGTTCTAGACGCGCCGGTGCGCGTTGAGTCGACCCTCACCCACTCCGCATGCAGTCTCCCCCTCAAGTGAGGGTTACGCGACGCCGATGCGACGCTGGAGAGGCTGGTGGGGAGCTGCAAGGAAAATCAATTCCAAGTTAGGAAAGCACAAAATAGGTAAGAGAAATGATCGGAATGATGCCACCAATCGGTTCGGGTCAACCCGCCCGGAGAGGATCTAGACGCAAGCATTGAGTGGACCAGAGTCTGCCTATGCGATCTCCCTGCTGAATGAGGACTGCGAGATGCCGATGCAACATTAGCCGCTCAGCGAAGGCATGGAGGAAACGATACGATTGTTGTTAGGAAATGTTGAGCGGAATTTAAACTCGTCTCGAACAGTGAACAAATACAACCAAATAATAATAATAATAATAATAATAATCCCCGACTGCCACGTAGTGGGGGAGGGTTTTCTCAGCCAGAAACGTACCAGCTCAAGCAAATGGACCCGCACGAACATTTTACTAAATAAGGAAAATGTTATTTGTCTTTGTTATTGCTCTCGGTTTGAAAATGCGAAAATTGCCGCAGTGTTAAACCAACGGCACTCGAGTATACCAACTCACCTTGAAAAGTATGAAACTCCTCCCTTATCATTCATACACGAAAGAGGCCATGTTGCATGCGGTAGAGTGTGGTAGCACAAGGAAGAGGAACGTGTGCTCTGATGACGAGGATGATAATGAGTTGAAAGGACAGAGCCCCACGAAGAAAGTGGTGGTTGCTGGTCTAATCGACGATATGGACTGGGTGGAGCTGTGAAAAGGTCATTCATTTGACAATGGCTGGCGTTTGCCTTACATTGTGTCACTCCGTAAAATATTTCTTGATCTGTCGTGCTATTGGTGTTGAGCAATAGAGTTACTGTGGCTATTACACTGCATATATGGAGAGTCAGGGACTGGAATAATAATAATATCAGCCACCACTCTTGCCACAGCTGGGACTGAATTTTTCACTGTCACTCGGCTTTATCCACCGCTGAAGTGCGAGCAACCAGATCTAGATGTGTCTAGCTTGAAGTAAGTAAGTCACCCTCACAAACAGCAGCGGCGTCTGAGCCAGCTTAACTCATTATTGAAATTTCTCAGTTTATCATACTTACTAGGGTCGGCGATCCCGACGGGACCTGGAAGTCGTGTTCGCGTGAATGAGAGGAAGGAATTTTTGTTTGATCTCGTTTCGTCACTCATTCTTTAAACATACATCAAATGTTACATCACATCGTGGTACAGAATGATAAGAAGTTTTGGTTTATTTCTTCATAATGACAAAGCGGTTCCAGGAAACGAAACGACACGAGACGGCTCTTTCGCTACCATGGCGAACAATGTGTCCTTTAGTGTGAACGTTTGGTGAGAAGCACAGAACCAGGCGCGAGGCTGAGGGCAAGCTGCCTTCGTCATGAAGGAGACCCAAGTAGCCAGATACTTGTCCATGGAAGAATCTCACTTTAATGACTCAGTCGAGGACTCGAATAGCGCGAAATCCAGAGTTTCGGCAGGCCCTCCAGATACATTCTCAGGACTCGGTATGTTCTTCTTACTCGTGCGATCTGGGAGACATTGGTGTGGAATGATTATTTCTCGGTTGACTGCCCAGCACATGTACGTTGCTTAAAGAGTTATCTCATCTGCCGTGGGGAGTGGGAAATATTTTCACAATCCAGCGCCAGAACTACTACCAATACCGTCGTCGGAAAAGTCGAACAGAGTCTCCATTGTGATGCCCGCCAAAGGATTCTGTACCGAACCGGGATGTTTGGTCTTCTTCGAGGCGGCGCTCTGGTGTGGTAGAATTCAGCGAGTTGTACAACTAGGAGTGCGCATATCGGGCTAACCTGTGACAATGGTGATGCCTTCGAGGGCGCCCTCTTGCGCTTGAGCATTGCATCTGTGGGGGTAGTGGTTCCGTCATCCTCATCACCACCACCATCCTTTGAGACCTCCTCAATCGACCCCACATCGAGTCCTTGGGTCATCCTGGTGTCCGCAGTCATCGCAAGGAAGGGCTGCACTTCCTGGTCGGTCACCATCTCATCTGGCAGATCCATGTGGGTCCGGTCCTCCATTACTACCTCCATTCTTCCATCGCCGATCTGACATTCCTTGTCGGCATTCGCTCGCCGAAGATCTTCCTGCAGCCGGGTTTCTGCAAGTCGATTTGCCTTGCCGATTGTGCAGATGGTATTTTGGAAATGGCCACTGTCTTGCTCCAGCTTGAGAGCCGACCTAAGGAAGTGTATGTAACCTAATATTTCGAATGCACAAGGATTAGTGGGGTCGACAGATGTTTGCCAGGCCTGAAGACCTTCTTCGTCATGGATCTTGTTGATGTCGATATTGCAGATGTTGAGTACCCTGTTGTGAATAAATGTACGCAATTTTCTGAATGGCTCGTTCCAAGTGTTGTCGCCCGAGGTTACCCCATGCTTGCCCAGTGAGGTGTTGTGTTGCATTGTCCTGAAGTGCTTCTGCTCGGAGGAGCGGCGCTGTGGAGGAAGAATGAAATAGATGTGCGGCTGAAACAGTGCAGACAAAGAAGTGCGTACATCTTGCTTTCCCTCTGCATCGATCGCCTGCCAAATGATCGCATCTTCATTGTCGGATGCTTCTGATTGTTCGCCCTTCCTACCGTTCTGTGCAACCATCTCGCTGTCGTCTTCACTCGCTTTCTCGTGCTCACTTCCATCCACCAGCGGCTGCCTATCCATGGTTGGTTTCCGTCTCTCTGTCCTTGCTCTAATACTCGTTTCAACTTTGTCTTGCGTCGCGCTCGGCCTTGAAGTACTCTTCCTCTTTCCTTTTACTTTTTCCTCATCTGTGATCCCCACGACCGGCTGCTTCCCCTTATCCCTGTTCTTTTTCTCTGCTGTTTTTAAATCGTCCAGGATGGCTTTTGCCAACTCACGTGAGGCTTGGGGGGCAGGTGGCTCAGCTTTTCCAAGTGTGACCGCGAGACCACACATGTCGAACCGCATGTTGTGAGCCGGAATATATGCATCCCATTGGACTACAAATTGGGAATGTCGGAAGTTGCCACTAAGACGTTTGACTGGACAACTTACTATAGGTCATGATGTCGGGCATTCTTCTTTCCAGCACATACTCGAACGTAACACCAAGCCGTTCCTCAATGGAGGCACGTGCAGCATCATGATATGCTCTTTCGGTGTAATCGAGCCACAGGTGATACTCGAGCTCGGGGGAGAACCAAGTCACCTCGGCTGTGCCGCCCCGGCGAGCGCGCACTACGTACGCAGTTCGTACATCGTCGAGGTACTGCAGAACGCGAGTGAGCTTCTGCATCGCTAACTTGGTGTCGGAATTGGACTTGGCGACTTGGATAGCTACAATTGCATGTTTATAAACCTCATACCTGTGAACCATGCAGCAGTGAGCACCCGGGATCCTTGACTTTCAGAGAGGAAATTATACCTGTAACTTAAAATATGAAGGATTTTGGAATACTTTTTCGGAGCATGTGCTGCGGAGGAAGGTGTCTTTCCTCCTTGTAGAAGCACGAGAACATTCAAGCTAGAATCAACATAGCTGCGCTTGGACAGCAATGCTTCTATCGTCCCTTTTTTGATCGTTTTCTCCCCAGGAAAGCTCACCGGCATCGGGCGAGTTGCAGACATCCGTCTGGAATGATGTTCAAGGGTGAAATGCGAAGTGGGATAAGGGATTGGTCGACCACGTTGTTTGGTCTGAATCAATCCATTTTTATCATTAAGTATGTCTAATCAGAGAAAAAAAATGAAAAAACAAATTAAGTAATCCCTTCAGTTAAATAAAGAAATCTACGCAAGCAATCTACGATGGCCAGCTCATTGGTGCCACAATTGGCTACCAAGTTTCCCTCATGAAACCGAAGGATGTCTTTTCTTTTCTTTTTCTTTTTCTTCCTTTAAACGCAGTTATAACTCTTTCTGAGTTTCGCCTAGCTCGATCGCTAGCTCCGATTCCACGCGAACACGCTGTAACTCTAGAGTCTTACTTATGTTTTGCTGATCGAACGGCGGATGTCTGAAATTAGGGTTTGTAGCTTGTTGTTACAAATACAAGAACGTTAAATGCGCAAACCGTTAATCTCGCGCGTCTTCCCCTTGTGCATTGCGTTTGTTGGATCCGCGCTGTATAGTAAGGTAATTGCTAAGAGTTCCATTTGGGCGCGTTGAGTGGTTCACTTGTTGTCGGCATCTTTGTGGCGATAACGAGTCATTTTACGTTCTAGCAAACGATGTCGTATTTGTTGATGTCAGTGATAGAATATGAGGTCATCTTCTCTTTCGTCGTGAATACCTCACGCGCGTCATAAACGTGATCGAAAAACACCTCGCAATGGTCAACGTCGTTCTTTAATGTGCCATAGATACTTGTGCTCACTGGTTCTCCGACCCTTTTTGACTTTGCAATTCAACGGCTTGTATCCCGGCCATTGAGTTGTTTGTGTCCTTGAAGTACTTTTGATAAGTGCATGAATGTTGCATAGGTTGCAAAACCTTACCTATTGGTTTGGTTGAGCATCCATTTAGCAGCTTATCTGGTTGTACTTCTAGAGACTCCCACAAGGGAGTCACTGTAATAGATGGGTGTTTTTCCGGTTCTTCGTTATGTTCGAACCAAGTGACATCCCCATTTTGGATTCCACGAGCACTAGCCAAATCAACTCTCTGTCGAATGCCCATGCTGCTGGTACTGGATTTGGAGCGACAAATACTGCTCGGTCATACTATGTTGACATTCTGCGCCAAGCATCTTCTTTGATTCTGCCTAGCGTTCCCCGAGCAACCGAAGATAAGCCATGAGGATTCATAGTAAGTAACAAGGCAGCGATGGAGAATCGACAGGTGAGTGACCGTATCTCCTTCCGTGGTGAAAGTTTATATCCGAGCGACCCTTTCAGTTTTTTCGTGATAACGTGAACTTTCCGAAGTGCGTTCATTGTCCTGCGTGCTTCATCATTGACTGTTTTTGAGTAAGGATCCTGTGACTATTTGTTCCCGACATTCCTAAGATAATGTGGCGGGGCGGTGTCGACCTGAAGGGATCTGCGTGCCAGCGGCAATGCTTCGTGCTTTTCCTATTGAGATACAGTACACTATCTATAATAGGTCATGAGCGAGTCAACCGTACTGTACTTCGCTCTCAAACATACTTCTACTGCAGTGGGCGAGTCTGCCTTCAGCAGGGCAGCATATATTCAATTATCTCCAAACCCATGCAGAAAGATACATTGGCCGCAATGAACATTTAATCATTATACGATTGTCTGTGGTGTGAACGGACACAAAATAATACTAGTACGAAGGCTGCGCATCTCTGATTCCCAGGTCCAACAGCTGTTCAAAGGTAAGGTCGCGACAGATTATCTGCCGTCCAGACCGCGCTGGCTCAATTCAGCTGGTCATCTGAATGACATGGCTCAGACAAGCCGCCTCAACTGTAGACGTGATCGCTGAACCGTTTCCGTTTCCGTCTTCCTGCGTTTTCGCAACTTGCCCCCTCTCAGTCTACCACTAGCCTGTGCCATAACATACAATGGCTGGCAATATCTCACCTTGTCATGCACCTGGCTCAATGGACAGACTGAAGTCGATAGCTAACCCTAACCTAGTGCTTGCACGATCCTTGCATGTAGGTGTATTGTTTAGCGTCGCGTAGCGGGGCTTCTGCTTGGAGAAGAGGCATTATACAGTGAGCAAGAATATAAGAAGCGATGCTGCAACAAAATGCATGTGTTAGCAGCTGGTACACAGCCCACATATGAACATCAGATTCGTGTATGTTCGTGACTGGAGTACGAGCATGGTTCGTGCGGTGCTTCGCCAGCTCCTGAGTACGCTAACATTCTAAGCTATCATTTTGTACGCTACAGAATCAGCAAACACAAGAGGATCCGGAGTTCGTGTATGAAGCTCTGTTCGCTGCCATTCGTTGTGAATGAAAATGTTCACAAATAAAAAATACCGAGCTCCACTAAAACACTGCCGGCTGAAGAGTTAATACAGTTAATGTAGGGATAAGTGCACAAAGTTCGTCACGTTCTTCCTCTGTCCAAGACGTGCCGACGTCTGGACGCCGTGTAAACATATCGAGTATTTCAAGACGACAGCGAGACCGCGCTAAGAACGTGTAAAGGTCTCCGTGTTGTTCGTAGCCCGCAGCGACGATGTACAAGCTCTGCAGTCCCGGCAACGTAGCCATCTTGAAGATGTTGCCCAGGGATCCCTCTAACGTGATATATAGCTCTGAAAGAGAGAGGTGGGTAACCGGGCTTGGTAACGACGTGCAAGCACAGTCGCAGCCGCGACCACGTAGGGTGAGCACCTGGAGATTTGTACAACGTTCTAGGACAAGGCGCAATATGTCCAGCTCGCCAGTGAATGTCACGTCTAAGTGCGTCACAGTCGTCCAACATACATCGAAAAGCCGGAACCCTCTGCCACTTCCCACACTTAATTTGCAAAAGCGGCTGGGCGGCACAACGGCGCGCAGGTCTTCCCTCGTGAGTTCGACTTCCACGTCATGTCCGAATTCGTATTGCAGTCGGAGGGAGGACAAAGAAGGGAGAGTTAGCATGTGTGATTCATCGCCGTCCTCGGCATTTTCATCAAGGACAATCGTGAGCGAACGAAGGTTGGAATGGATGTGTGTGGATGGGGGTGCATTGGGGCTCTCTATTCTGAATCCGCCAAAAATCAACTTCTGCAGGTTAGGACAACGCGAGACGAGACTGAAGAGCTCTCCCGTGCGGTAGCTCTCTTCACGTGGAAGCTTGACGGCGAGGTAGGTGAGATTGGCCCATGCATGGTTGGCCAAGGTACTCGATTCGCCATATAGACCATCGAGAACGAGAGTGTGGAGGATGGGGGACGCTGGGGCGATGGCAATGGTTAGTTTGTCATCCCAGTCATGCCGAGCCTGGATGGCGAGGAAACGGAGCATGTTGGCACCGTCGAGCAATGCATTGAGGTCCAGTCCGTCTTCATCAACCACCCGAAGTCGCTGGAAGCGCGCCTTGTATTTGAGGACTGTCTCTAGCCACTCGTCTCTCCAGCACCCGTAGACATCAAACGAGATGGCGAGCGAAAGTAGGCGATTCCCGGATCTTGAGAGCCATGTCGCGTACCCCTTCATACACTGCAGGCGCATGGGCTGTAATCCATCCCCAGAGCTACCCTCTTGAATGGTACTCAGAGAGCACCAGAGCTGGGTAGTCTGGAGCGCCAACTCTCTCCACCCACGGCAGACGCTCGTCAACAGCAAGGGAGCCTTCGCACTATTTGGTTCCAAGTAAGGATCGTCAGGCAGGCATTGAACGAAGATGCGGCCGAGTAGTTCCACAGGGAGTCGTGGCATGACAGTCACTGCTGTTGTCGAACGAGGCGTAGAGAGTTGTAGGTAGCTCTTGGTGGATGACATGCCTCGCGCCTCGGCAAGAGATTGACAGCCGTTCGCAAACTCCGCGGCCGAGTTGGCCTTGATCCCGATTGCCCCAATAGGTCATGCCCATGCTGGCGCATATTGCATGACAACAGAGAGCTAGAGTGCGATGGAGGGCAATCTCTCTCGCGGATGCTACGTTGTGCCACGATATGTGCTTGCACAAAGGACTGTAATGCGAAGCGTTCTGAAGGCAGAGAAGTTGCGGTAGGACATCATAAACCAACTACATCTATACTATGTTAGCACGTTTTGGTGATTTACTGTTATTTTCGTTCATACTCTAACCCAAATGAACAGAGCTACAACATCGAGCCACACCACGTAGGGAACTAACATATGGCAGCTTATATCATTGGTTTCTAGCAACCATATTGCGAATAGTTTACACTTCGACCTCAAGTCGCATTAGCAAGACATCGCCAACATGTCCATTGCATCCGAGGACCTGTATGTGCGATGAAAGAAAGATCACAGTCAAACTCCTCGGTAGGCTGTGACAACCAGCCTTGAAAGCACCATGGTGGGGGTGAGTCCTGGCTCACATTCATTTACCAGGGTATAACTGTACAGGCCCGTCTCTGCCAAGCCGCCGTGAAACACGCAAAACTACTACATCCAATGGCTGGTGGGCTGTAGATACCTTTAATGTACCAACCGTATCCAGTGGCAGCACAGAGACGGCGGTCAAGTTGTTGGATAGATTTGTGGTGGGCGACCTCAAATTTGAATGGCACATACAGCAGATCGGCAGAAGCCTACAAATTCCAATTGCGAATGAAGCACTTACGAGGGTGCTCGGGGGGCCGTGGAACTGCTCGTTGTTGTGTTACTTTTTGAGATCTAGGGTAGATACGGACCAGTTTAACACGGGTGACGCAATATTTCCTTTTTGGGGCACACGAACACGACATACCCAAGTATACCATTTCATTTCATTTGCAAACTACTGTAAGAGAAATGTCTGCAACTCGTTCTACCCACATCAGCTTTCCAGGTGACAATGCAATTAACCAGGTGCAAATTGCAAAATTGCTCTGCAAGCGAAGCTACGTTGATTCCGAGGCCAATGTCCTGATGCTCCTACAAGGGAAAAAGATACCTCCCTCTGCAGTCCACATTCCTACCAAATATTCCAAAGTGCTTCACATCATCAGCTATCGGTACGATGTCTACAAACACACTGCTTTAATCATCCAAGGTTACGACACCAATTCCAACATCAAGCCGGCCTTACAGCAGCTGGCCAGGGTACTACAATACCTCGACGACATACGAAGTGCATACGTCGCTCGCGCACGCCGGAGTAGTGTCTACGAGGACGGTTGGTTCTGCCCGGAGGTCGATTATCACCTTTGGCTCGACTACACCGAGAAGTCGTACCATAGCAGCGCATGTACCTCCATGGAGAAGCAGTTGGCGGTTACATTCGACTACGTTCTGGAACGATGCCAGCCCGACATCTTCAACTTCAGTAAGTCCGTTCAACCGACTTACTGGCAACCATTTATTGATTGATTTGTTTGTTGATTTGTTTATTACCTCGATATACAGTTGATTGGGACGAGTATGTTCAGAGGCATAGTGGCCGGTTTGACATGTGCGGTCTTGGCGTTACACTTGGAAAACACGAGCCACCAGTGCCCCAAGCTGCGCATGACTTCGCAAAAGCAATTCTTGACGATTTAGAAATTGTGGACAGGAAGAGGAAAGGAAAGGTGAAGGTCGCTGATGCTGAAGATCTGGAAGTGGAAGAAAAAATAAAGAAGGGAACTTCAAGGGTAGCCGGGAAGAAGAATGAAAAGAAGAAGAAGCTAGTATGGAGGGGCAAGGGGACTGCGGCGAAGCAGCCACAGGTGGAAGATCACGAACATGAGACTGAGAGTGAGGGGGAGAGGGACATGGCGGAAAAGGAGAACCAAAAATTCGCAGAGAATTCACAGGACATGCAAGATGTAAGTCTTCTTTTTCGTCTTGAAACATCACTCATTTTAACTATCTCTTCATTTCTGCCGCTCGGTGGACCCCTTCGAAGCACAATCCATGTATGGGGCAGCACTACACTTCGCCACACAAGGAAGATACGGGCATGACCTCTGACCTCTCTAACGAGGGTTCAATCAACAATGATGATGGAATCATGCTGATGGCGATCAATGCAGAGGAAAAACAAGACGTAAGTAGTAAATTCTTTCATTTGTATTCGTGCCGGCCTTACTAACTCATTCATCTCATTCTTATTGCGTAGCGCTACTCTCCCAAAAGGAAACACAGAATGGCGCGTCACGGAACATCACCAGGAAAGAGTGTAGGAAATACTGCCTACAACATTTGGAATGCCCGGTTCAGCAAGTTACATAACTTCTGTCGCAACCGCTTGACCGAAATTTACAATGTCGACATCAACGAGATACATGATGCTACACATTTGGATCTCTGGCACAGCTCAATCGACTCGCACAATCCCAATGCCATGGAAATATTGGGCCATATCACAATCCTTGGTTCCATCATCCGGCTGGAGCAAGGGGATACTACCCACCTATGTGAAGCTTTGACTTCACTTGGCACCCAACACAGACTAGGCATGCATCGCCGAGTGCATGAGAAGATTGATGAACAAGAAGTGCAGAATGGTGTCATGGTGTCGTCATGTGTGGTTCCTGGAGAAACATACAGCAGGATGGATGCAGAGGGGGAGGAACTGGAGGGGGAGGGGGAGGGGGAGATGGAGATGATGGCTGATGACAGGGAAAACGTTTTAGGTGAGAAGGAGAAGGCTAATGAGATCTGGGATTTCTTTGCAGAGATCGGAGAGGATCTTGGCTTGGAATTAGAAATCGATCCGATTGCACAAGACAGAAGTACCTCTGAGGATGATGGCACAAGGACATCCACAGATGCAGCACTGAAACGCAAGAGAGCAGCATCGATGAGATCGACGTTACCAGAGGTCGGTATTTCAGTTAGTTAGTTAATCATTGAGGCTTTCTAATGCCTTCAATGGATTACAGCATGGACGTACTTCGACGAAGAAGACGAAGCATCCCAGCTTGCAAGCCCCAATCACACAAAATCCGTTAGCTTCCATTACGGCGGTATCTACCCTCGAATGTATGGACAACATGGGCACTAGTCCTGGTATTACATTTCAACACCGTGCAACAACATCTCTAGCTGCGCTCCAGGGTCCCCCGACTCCATCTACATCCAGTAATCCAATGGATACATTGAACACAGTGGAGGGTAAGAGACCCTCCTAGCTCCCTCCACATATTGTATAACCAACATGTAAACATTTGTGCGCCGATCTTGCATAGATCTTGCAGGTTCAGATAATGATACCTCTGCTGTCGATGATTCCAACAAGGGCCACGAAGACGAAGACGAAACGACTCCCCGCCAAAAACGTAATAGAGGCCGTCCTCGAAAGGTACCTCGAGGACAAAGGAAGGTAAAGGCCGAATCATCTAAAAGGAGTCCCAAGAGTCCCGAGAAGATATACGGCAAAGTGGTTGTCCATGAGAATCCCAACCGGCAAACTTGCGTCACTGGACCTGCTGAAAATAATAACAATGCTTCAGAAGTCACCATGCCGCCTCCGCAAATTTGGATCAAAGCGGCAGCTGTGTATATGAATGAAGCAATGAAGCGTGGAAATTTGATGTTGACGCAAGATGTGTGTGCTGTCCTTTTTGTTGGTTCCGATAATCTTAATAAGCACACATTAACTAACTAACTCCCTGCAAATCCTCTGAAGATGATTCAGAGTGGAAGCTACTTGGCGCGCCATGTGCAGCTAAGTCGTGTGCAAGAGTGGTACCAGGTTTGTTTTTGTGTGCCTTTTAAAGTTGCTGTCACTACGTCTCCTTGCTCACTATAAAGTTGCTGCTTCTTAGAGTGCAGCCCTGCAAGACGACTTGATAACACTTGTCCAAGCACTTTTCGCCATTGAGGCGGATTTCGGACTGGTGTCAGATTGGATGGCCGCATTAAACAAGCTTTCAGACCTCCGTACAATGATACATGAAGCACAGAGAGAGTCCGAAGCGAAGCCCGAGGAGCTTGGTCGGCTGGTGTGTACTATTCCTTGTAGTGTCTGCCATCTCATTCAGTTTCGTGCTATTAATTGATTGATTGGGGCATGTTGATGTATGCAGGAGGTGCACATATTGGGTGTAATTGAAGAACAGCAGAGAAATGAGGTCCATGAGACACTTGATGCACGGCTCAGGGTGCTCCAGCACGTGAGTTCGATGTCTTCCCTTGTCATACGTGTTCGCCAATGATTACCACCTAGGTGCCATATTTGGACGCGAGGAACTCAGTTCTCATTCACCTGGCTAAGCTCATGGAACGTAAGAAGCTCGAGCCCAGACAGTTGCGAAGCTTTAAAAGGTGGGCGACACTGACGATGACGGACAAAAAGTGAAATCAGTTACACCGGAAGAGTAGGAAATTA
The DNA here is from genome assembly GCA_025782845.1 of Boletus coccyginus. Lineage (NCBI taxonomy): Eukaryota > Fungi > Basidiomycota > Agaricomycetes > Boletales > Boletaceae > Boletus > Boletus coccyginus. Next base: position 27,064 of record JAHZSR010000198.1, read on the forward strand.
CATTACATTACTACTACTCGCGAGGCCTGGAAATAGACAATAGAACCAAATCATGCGAGTATGGAAGAGGTCGAAGTGACAGCCATTTAAGGCAGTGAGGCGGCTCTCGTTCAATAGCTTACTCGTGATCTGGTCACCGGACCCCCGTCCTGTGTATTTCTTTGGCACGACGGCATATCACCCGCCACCAGCGAGAAAGCAGCACATTCCTACGGGTTAGTATCCAACCTGTGGAAGAAGCAGAAGTAACAGCAAATGAGAATTTTCGAACCAGGGTTCGTTGCTGGATATCGAAGCCTCCAAAAGCGTATGTAAACTCGCCATTGAGTACGCTTTTCAACTTCAGGCTTCACTTGCCATCCTTCATGGAAAGTATTCCATACTCACTGCAGGAACAGGCAGCCACTCGCTACGGTTTCTAGCACCGGGTCCAGCCCAAGCTCATTGATCAGTCCTGGCCTGTGTCTTTGGTAGGCGCGATGCATTACTGATGATAGCCCGCCAGTGCATCCAAAAGCGCGCAGACACGAGGCAGGATGTACAGACGTTGATCGCGATGGAGAAGATCCAGCAAAAGATGTTGGTCTCCTGCACAGCATGGGTGCTGGTAAATTGGACTGGGTGCCTATATCACGATGAGCCAGGCAAAAGTGGCAACACAGCAAACCTTAACGCATACTTATCTCGAGATTTTTACATGCAGTGCAGGGCTGTGCCCCCATAGCATCAATAGACCTAAGTCCCTGGTTCAGGTCATCAGTGTGCCCGACGACAACATGGAAAGACGTGCGAGTCGGTCACCCACAGGTGGCTTGTCATGCAGCCCGCTGTGTCTTATCCGAACCACTTGCTTTCGTACACAGTCTCGGTGTCCTACCAACTAAGCAATTGTGTATGCAAGTTCCAAACTATTGTGAAGGAGTCAGCGAGAAATTGACATCAGCGCCAGAACTACTACCAGTCACTGATCTGACCCTCTGTGATTGTTCAGCTGACTGCCTCTTTCCTTTGAGTCGCTCTACCATAAACTGCCTATTCTCCTCGCCAATCATGCACATGGCATTCTGGAAATGACTACTTTCTTCCTCCAGCTTGATGGTTGACCTGAGGAGGAGTATGTACCCTAGTATTTCGGACACATGAGGATCAGTGACATCAATCGACCTGTGCCAAGCCTCCAGAGTTTCATCATCATGAATCTTGTTGATGTCGACATTGCAAAGTTCGACCACCCGGTTGCGAATAAATGTATGTAGTTGTCCAAACTGTGTGCCCCAGATCTTGATGCCAGCAATCACACTGTGCCCTTTCTTTCCAGGTGACGCATTGTGGTGCGTTGTCCGGGAGTGCTTCTGCTTGGAGGCACGGCGCTGTGGAGGAAGAATCAGAAAAAAACACTGAAACGTGGGCGGTTGAAACACAGGGAAGGCAAAACAAGCACTTACTTCTTGCCTTTCCTCCACATCGATTTCCTGCGCAGTGATTGCATCATCATCGTCAATTGCCTCTGATAGTTCGCCCCTCCAGCTGCTAGCTGCAACCATCTCACTGTTGTTGCCACTGCTGTTCTGGTCATCGTCCACCAGCGGTTGCTTCTCTGCGGCTGGTTGCTTTAGCTTTGCTCCACTATCTGTTGCTTGTGCCATGCCTGACTTGGCCAGTTTCTTCCTTCTCTCCTTGCTTTCCACCACCTCATCTGCAGCATCCTCCTTGCTGATCGTCTCCCTGTCCACGGCCCCTAAATCATCCAGGATCGCTTTCGCCAAGTCCCGCGCAGCTTGTGGAGCTTGTGACTCATTTTGTCCAAGTGTGATCCCAAGACCACACATGTCAAACCGCACATTGTGAAGGCGAATGTATTCATCCCAGTCGACTTCATATTAAGATTATCAGATGTTACAACTTAGATGCTTGACTGCTTGACGTACTAAAGGTCAAGATGTCGGGCTGCTTTTGTTCCAGCACATACTTGAATGTAACACCCAGCCCATTCTTAATGGAGGCACATGCTGTGTTATGGTATGCTCTTTCGCTGTAATCAAGCCACAGGTGATATTCAAGCTCAGGGGAGAACCAAGTGTTGTCTCCCACACTGCCCCGGCGTGCGCGTGCCATGTACGCGGTTCGTACATTGTCGAGGTAGTGTAGGATGAGGGCCAGTTTCTGTATCGCCAATTCGGTGTTGACACTGGTCTTGGCCCCTTGAATGGCTACAGTGGCATGTCTATAAACTTCGTACCTAAGGGTCATTAGATCAGGGTTAGTGGTGAGGGCCCAGAGTTCAGGGCTTTCGCATAAAGTATACCTGTAACTTATGATTCGGAGGACTTTGGAATACTTCTCTGGAACATGGACTGCTGATGTAGGCGCCTTTCTTCCTTGCAGGAGGACCAGTACATTTGAGCTGGAATCCACGTAGCTTCGCTTGGACAGCAGTTTTTCCAGCATCGCTTTTTTTATTTCTTTCTCCCTAGGAAAGCTCACAGGTGTGGCGCGTGTCGCAGACATGCCTTTCCAATGATGTTGGAGGTTAAATGTGAAGCGGGAGATTTTACCGCATTGTTCTGTCTTAGCGTGTATTTATTTGTTTGTTTGTATGAAGGAATTTGCTCACACAATAAATAAAATAAAATCCGATGGTGGTGATCTTATCGACGCCAAGATCTTGACACAATACAGCAGTCGTATTCCTGAAGGACTTCGCAAGCATTTTTCATTTCCACAGTGTGCTAGCAGCGAGATTCAGTCCCAACCGATATGACTCCCCAACTGCTGTTGCCATTCCACCTGCACAACAGTCTGAAAACTGTGCAGGCTTATGGTTAGTAACCCTAGAACACCATAGG
>JAHZSR010000199.1:0-29906 GCA_025782845.1 Boletus coccyginus
TCATTCAGGGAAGAGTACTCTCTTTACCTCACTTAAGGTTTACTATCTGTGGAGATAGGATTAGTTGTCTGGTGAGCATTTATTTGTGTTTCTACTGATCTTATCTAGAAGGAAAACATCAGGCCAGCTGCTAACAACAAATATACTTTGGTTTCTGCCACTTGACAAGAGACTTTTTATAGGAAGCTATTTCATTAGGCTTGGTAGCATCACTGGGTTACTGAGGCTTTATGGCAGCACCATTGAGATGGTCAACAATACCATGGGCAGCAAGAGTCCACTCAAGGCAATTCTTGAAAATGACCCAGTTGTGACCATCAGCTTCCAGTTTCAGCACGATGTACAAGTCTTCCTTAGTGGTGGTAGGTTCCATGGTGTCAGGGCTCATAACCTGACAGAGATTCAGTGTGCAGCTAAGGAGTAATCTTAGTGCAGTTCAGGGAACAAGCTATATTGGTAAAATACCTAAAGAGTAATCTATTGATATGATAAGTAAAGTATTATTGAGAATTCTGATATTTCTTACATATCTTATCTTTCATTTCCTAATACCAGATTCTAGATTGGTTTATGACCTTATTCTTATGCTATTCCATATTACTCATCACATATAGATAAGTTCTTTCTTATCTCATGGTTCAAACTATGACATCATCCTTATCTGATGTTTCATGATGTCATAAGATGCGTTACATGTTTTACTATACATTTCACATTCTCTTACATATTTCATACTTGATACATGTTTCTTTCCCATCACATTTCATGGATAGTGTAGAATACTATATAAGATCAGGCCTTAAGCTTGTCTTCTCTATCTTGTTAATCAAGTTCTTTGCTCCCTCCTCTCACTCAGAACCACTTGAGCATTAGTCCTCTCATCTATTGCTCTTATCTGAAGACTCTTTGTTACCATCCATAACCAATCAGCGAGTAACTCCCACTGATACCATAATCACTTTTTGCCTCTGCATAATTGAGATATCTATCATCCCAATAGGTTATGAGCCCTGCTTGAACAGAGGATGTCATTATACTAGTACTGATGCCTCTTGAGTTCATGCATTATGGTTTATGGATGGTTTCTGAATTCATCATAGTGATCTTTATGATTGCCATAGCATTTAACTATGCCATGACACCTCTGCTAAGAGAGGAAGAAAGACTCATTGAGTTTGCTGCTACTTCTGGAAGGTTGATCTTTTATTATGAATGCAATGAGTTTCAACTATATCTTGGAACTCAGATTTCACTGCACTATATGACTCTTAACGTTATTTTTCATTTAGAACTATATGAGTCAGAATCTGCTTCAGAAGAGCAAAACTCCCCTTTTTCTTCTTCACTTGCTTCCATACCTGCTTTTGCACATACATCCAATAACCTGATACATCCTAGTGTCCCATTCTTTCTACCTTGCCCACTCTGCTTTTGAGCCTTTGAGTGAGGACAATACTACAACCACTTCAAGTTGGATAAATGAGTACTACAACAAGGACCAGATGTATTCTTAAAGAAATATCTGGAATACCCCTTTCATATCTATCAGATCATATGAGAATACAGAATATTCCCTTCTGATCAGGTTGAGATTACCTTCTCTGATGGACAATTCTCCACATTCCTAAATTGACAGTCAGCTTCTCACCTTATCTTTATTGAACTGACTTGTCCCATTCTTTCCGATTTACCACCACCTACTCCTCTATCTACTTTGGGAAATTCAATTCTTCCTCATCATGACCACTCCTTGTCATCCTCAAATACCTACTTTGATGCTCAAGATTCCAAGGAACCCTCTCACTTCTGATCAAGAGAACTTCACCTTTGTCAAGTTTATGGATCCTCAGAATGTGAAGCTCTTAAATCTACCCATGGATCTGGTCCAGGAAGAAGGCTTATTATCCAGAGAAATTATGGAACTTTGCTTTGCAAGATTCCAAAAGCCTCAGGTTCTTAAAATAACAGAAAAGAGATCATGAAGAACATATATGGCCAACAATGACACCAAAATTGTACTGTGACTTCTTGTGCACACTTATCAGATGGACAAGCTAGATCCACTGACAGAAGTTGAGTTATGCACTGCTAACCATGCAAGATCCAATCAAAATCTTTGATTTTGATCAATAGTTTCATGTATATTGTAAATGTGAAACAATCAGCTCTGCATACAAAGGTGCTGGCTGGGCTTTCCCAGTCAAGAAATATTGTAATACTTCCACCTCTTGAGTCCATTTTCAAGGATTCAAACTCATTTATCATACTCACTTTCCTCCCAATCTTGATCCTCATTTTACTATAGAATGCTCTCTCAAGCCAAATTGGCTACGACTTGCAGATGTCATGGTAGATGAATGGAGTTTTGTTCAGTGAACAGAACCACCATACCAATCCTCATGGAATGACTTCTTTGATGACCACTATTGTCTTCTCTATTATTGTGACCATGCTTACAAAGTATAGTGTTACATACAAAGACTTATCAAATCTGCTATGTCTAGTGATAAGTGTGATGCAATATATGAAGGCCTCAATTCAAGGCCTGAATGAAGAAGGCATTGAAGAGCTGCTCAGGAAGGAGAAAACCATAGATAGCTTTTCAGACATTGTTGAATTTCTTGAATGATTTCCTCTACTTCCTTCTTGGCCACTTTTATATGAAGATTCTGTGTACAATTCAGATTTTTATCCTTGTTTTGATAACTTCTTGACACTTAACAGTTTACCCTCTTCATCATTGCAAGTTCCTTATTTTTCTTGTAATATATCTCAAATCTGTGTACAGGAAGGCACCTTTACCAATAAATATATTGGTAACCCATATTATTTTGTGGAGATGTGTTTCAACTTGTTTGAATCACATACCTTCTTGCTGATGTCTAAACCATATTGTGACAATATATTGACTATTGAGAAATACACCAAGAAGCAACAATCAGAGTACTGGTGTTCACAGAACAAAAAGATTACCAGATCTTCTATGGTCTTTCTAGGATACCCTTTACCAGGAAATATTAGACTTATCTATTGTTCTACTACTTTTTGCCTGCTTTCATATACTGTATTATTGAATCTTATTTTATTGATGATATCTTTTCAGATCTCCTCTAAATAGATATGGCACTTCCTACCACTAAAGTCAAGTTTGACACTTTCTTTGTCATCAAAATCCCTACCCTTGTTGGACAGTTGAACTACAATATCTGAAGCATATGGATTTGGTCCACTCTATCTACTTACTCCATTTGGGAATTTGTTGATGGCACTCTCACTTATGCTGGTCTACCTGCTGGTGCTGACCTGGCAGAACATCAAGCAAAGTGAAAGCTGCTAGACAAACACATTTTGGACCTTATGACCTCCACTATTAATGATTCCCTACTCACTCATGTTACTTATGACTGAGCCAATCCCCTCACCTTTCCATCTGTTGCTAGAGCCTTATGGGACCACCTTTGAGCTCTCTTTGGGACCATTGATCTTATCAGACAGTTTCTTCTCTTTAATCAGACTTCTCATATGAATATTCAACCCCAACATGCCAATGAAGATATCAGCTGCCTCTCATTCCTTTTCAAGCAGCTTACACAAGCTGGCTTGAACCTCCCTCAGAATTTTAGAGCTATGTTGCTCTTATCATCCCTTCCTAATAAATACCACCAACTCACCTCGACAATTATCCAAACCATCAAAATTGCCCAATTTAATATGGAGACCATTACTACATGGATATTCATAAAGATGAATCTCCATGCTATGTGCAGACCACTCCATGCCCAGATTTCTCATGCTGAGTCTTCTGGAGATACACAGGTTAATAGAACCAATGTCATTAAATGCAGTCCTTTACAACAAAACACCTGGAAGAACCAGACCCCCACTTATCGGAAACTGCATCAGACACCCAGACATCAATCCAATTTCCACTAATCTTCTGCTGACTTTATGCTGAGATCTTCAGATTTCCACCAGAACTCAAATCAGCAAGGTAGAGGAAAAGATCCTGCTAAATCTAAGCAGCCTGGATACAACCAGAAGAAAGACTAATTCACTATACACCAGAATGCTAAGGGTAAAGGCAAAGCTGTTAATGAAGTATCCTTTGCAAATGTGTTGATAATGGATGATGATGATTTTGCTCATAGGTTTATAGATCACCTTGGAGACCATGAGATCAGGGATATTCAGGAAGTTGAAATGGATGATTCCACTTCCACTGTAGCCAATGCTAGCTGGAATGAAGAAAATAGGATGAATGTAGCTGGGCCATCTCAAATGCCCTTTTATTACAGTTCCTTCAGAGAATGCCCCTTCTAAAGCAACTCACACTATATTGGGACAGACAACAAAGAAGAAAAAGAGGAAGAAAGTTTCTTTCACTCTTGGTGGACTTGCCAGTTCATTGTCTCATTTTGATAATATCAATTTGTTAAATGAGAGTCATATCCAGGCACTTCTCCCTATCACACCTGAGGCATTGACCATGGCTTTACCACCACAAGACCCTGGAGAGTGCTTACAAATAGATTCCCTCCAAATATTAGACAGGTATAACAATGATGATGAGTACTATATATATTCTGGCAATAGATATGATGCTGTTTATGATTATCATGGCACTTTTGTGCTAGGGGGAGATATTGAGAAAGAATTCACCTGACATCACTAGATGATTGACAGTGGTTGCATTGATCATCTTTCACCTTTTAAGGATGACTTTGCATATCTAGGTTCCAAGATTTGTTTAGTTGTTGTTGCCAATGGACAACAGGTTTCTATGTATGTATAGTCCTGGCAAGATTATCATTCAGCAGAAAGCTTCTGGCTGAGATCCTTTGGTTCTCAATAAAGTTTGGTATGCTCCATATGCAGGTCACCAACTCTTATCAGTTCCTATGAAAGGTCATACATATCATAACACTTATTAAGGAAGACTCCTATGATTTATGACATCACCATCTTGGACATCCATCCAAGCATGTCCTTTGTTGTGCTCCTCTTCATGTCTCCAGTATGTCCCCTATCACATTCCCTAACACCACTTCTCCCTGCAAAGGCTGTGCCTTAGGAAAGATGCATGATCGCCCCTATCCTGCTTCAGAAATACATGCTACTCATCCTCTTGGATTTGTTCATTCTGATCTTGTTGGGCCTATGTCAACAAAATCTAGATACTGTGTACATTATGTTCTCATATTCATTAATGACTATTCAGGTTTTGCAGTTGTTATGTTTTTACACACCAAAGATGTTGTCTCATGACACTTCCAATCAATGGTTTCTTGGATTAAAACCTTTATCAGTCATTCACTCACCTCTGTACATTCAGACCATGGGGGAGAATTTATGGCTGGGACACTACAAATGTTCTTTCAGTTCAGAGGCATTACACATCAGACCTCTATTCCCCACACTCCCCAACAGAACAATTGTGCAAAAAGATTTAATCAAACTTTGCTTGAAAAGGCTGAAGCCATTCACCAACATACATATATGCCTAGATTCTTCTGGCAAGATGCTATTGAGACTGCATTATACATTTACATATAATAGACAATCTATGTGTTGTTATGAATGGAAAACACCCAGTGTGAGCTATTCACTGGAGACAAACCTGATGTTTCATATTTCAGGATCTTTGAGACTTGTGCTTATGTCTTTATATCTCCAGAACAATGACAAGACAAACCCTCTCCCAAATCTGAGGAGATAATCTTTATTGAGTATGGGCTAAACACTCAAGGCTACTGCTTTTGGTCCAAAGAGTGACAATGAATGTTCATCTCTATGAATGCCATTTTCAATGAGAAAGTCTTTCCTTATTGTTCCAGAGACAATATGAATAAATCTACCCCTATTCCAATCAACACAGATTATGTCAATGAAAATGCTGATGAAGACACCCCAAACAACCACTCTAAGGATGATACTTGACCAAGGGATCTGAAAACCTCTCAAGATGTTTTTGTACCTGTACCTATAGGACTAGGTCAACAACCCAATCAACCATGTCAACCTCCTGATGGGCAAGATATACCACTCCATCTACTACTTCTTGGAAATCACCTCCAGAATGAGATCCTATGTCACCTCTCTTCTTGGATTCTCCAGATTCTTATAACAATCTACCATCCTATCATACATCACCTCTTTGACCTGCTTCTAAGTGTGTCACTCCTGACACTAGTTATCAGAGTTCCATTGCTGACAGACATCAGCACAAATGCTATATGGTCACAGATTTGCCTCCCAAACAGGAGAGATCATCAGGCTTAACACCTTGAGTCTGGTTACCACTTCATCAATACCCTAATGAGTCCCTATCTGAATTTAGATCTTGACCTCACCAGCACCATCCTACTAGGGATGAGCAATCTACTCTTAGACAACCTGCTGATCAACAATGATCTTCTCACATTCCTGTCTCCAGGATTCTGCCTGATAATGCACATGGAAATAGACCACCAATTAATATTAAGAAAGATATGTCTAGAGGCCTTGATACTATCCAGGAGGAGATAGATGTCACTCTGACTATTAAAAAAGAAGATCTTGGGCAGATATATTCTTTCAAGTGGATGAGAAGCCTATTTAATGCAGTTATTGGATTAGGTTCTATTTCTAAGCAATATCGAGATGTGCTAAAGTGTTACGAACGGTATATTCTCATACCCCTATGTTCGTTGAACTTAACGTTTTCTATGAATACCAACAAACAATCTTATCTTTTATCTTATCTTGCTATCTCTCACCCTTATTTTGTGCATCATAGTCATCTCACCTCTTCACTCCGTTTCATGCACAAGACTTCTCATCTTTCCTGTTTCACATCTTCATGTTTTACCTTTTCACAGAAGCATTTGATCATGCTTCCATTCCATTCCCTTGATACACATGTTTCACATATGTTATGCTTCCCTTCCATTCTGCCACATTGCGTGTTGGCCTCACATGTTTCACTTCTGTTTCACCCTATGCCCTTTCCCCTTTCATCCTTGGATCATTGGATACATTCCCAACATGTACATACCTCTAGTAGGTACTTAAGGCTTGATGCCACCACCAGAGAACTCCAATCTAGTTCTCTTGGTGTTTCTCCTAAGCACTATAAGAAGGACTCATACTTGGCCTAACAAGCCTATTCTCATATCACTCTCTATCCAGTCCAAGTTACTTTTGGCAACCTAAGGGAGCTATGCTCTAGGGTTGTTTCATTAGAACTAGACTCCACATTTACCCTTACCTTGCCAACCTCAATATGACTCGTTCTCATGTGACACAAGTGCGTCATCACAAGAAGGATCACTCGCACCTAGCTTATGATAGAGCTAGTGCCAATCACTTTCTATTGTTCCCTTCTCTCTTTCTCATCCGCTTTGGGTCCACCCAGCCCACCTAACCCTTTGTACGTGGCCATGGCAGAAGTAGCTGGACCCAGTACTGATGAAGTAGCAGATGCTTTAGAGCAAACAGCCTCACCAGTGGAATCAGCAGGCCTACAGGGTGTGGAAGAGATCCCACTACCATCACCACATTTGCTCTCTGCAGCAACACAATTCTTAAGGCTATTAGAAGTAGACTTACAACTGTCTGACTTTCGCTATGCATCAGACAATGAGATAGACCAAGCAGTAACAGTCACCCTCACCTTGAGATTGGGAGGCCCTGATGACTCATCCACAACGAGAGTATTCCAGCACTTGGAGGCGGACGATCTATCCATAGATCCAAATGACCTTGTATTCAGCCCAAGGGACGATATCTTAGCCATCCACTCTCGACCCTCACTCCAAGAAGTATCCTGTCTGTTTCACTCCAAAGAAGAACCACAATTCAGAGAAGTAAGAGAGCTATCACCCCTAAGTCTCCTCACCCCGTCACCACCTGTGGAATCTAGCCACAAAAGGAAGGAACGTGATGAAGAACCAGAGGAGGTAGTACCAGAATTAAAGAAGCCAGTTAAAAAGAAGAAGAAAGTTTATCCACAGATCCATAGGACTAAAGGTGGAGAACCCATGAACTTCACACGAATTGAATTATGAGCCCCACAGACTCTACGAAAACCAGAATGCTACCGTACCAAGTAGAGAACCCCTCCTATTATGTCCACACATATCAATCAGATTTTGAGCAACAGAACCATCTCATGAGAAGATAAGATTTTAGCCATCCTTCAAGAATTTAATAACCTCAACAACGAATTAACCGTTGTCTTCTTTCTAGATAAGATCAGTAGAAACGCTAAGAAAACGCTTACTAGACAACCAATCTTATCTCCATGGATAGTAAACCTGAAGTGAGGTGAAGAGAGTACTCTTCCCTGGTCAAGTTGGTACTAGAAACAAGTATCAATCTCATAGAAAGAAGTTGACTATCAGGCATGTGGTTCGTTCATCAATCTTCAATGAGGTTGAGGGGGATTGGGGTTCAGCAATATATTGAGGGTCTGGTTTTCAGTTGGAGTGGTGGTGTATGAAATGTACAATGGATAGTTGGGAAAATGGTCTAGACAACTCTCGGGTTGCTAAAAGGGTACTTCGTAGCAACTAGGATTACTTCCCTAAGATGCACTCTCAATGACTTTCAATTAGCTCCAGTCAGCTAGGAATGCTCAATTGGGTAGGTAGCGTAAATATGCTTCACTCTCACTACTGATTCACACACGTCGCTTAGATATACAAAATAGTCTTTCCTAAACTGATTCTATTATGCACTAAGGAGTTGGCAATCAGCTTCAATGTTCAACTTGACCCTTTCCCAAGGTACTAATGAACTATTAGGTCTCCCTACTAGCTGGGGATCTATTCCCTTTAGTTGCCCGCTCTGGAGTTTTCTCCCTAAAGGTGTCCTAACTGACCCTATCCTAAGGGATTCAGTATACTCCTAACTATGGGTCTAAGTAGCTCTATTTATAGCGTGGGAAACTTCTCTACACAGCCTCACTGTTTGTTTGTAGAGGGGTATACTTGTAAGCACTCGTTGGTTGAGTTCTATTGGAACTACTGTATCTCCAAAAATTTTCAACTGTCCAAATGGGGCTGAATCATGCTCCTTATATAGTAGTTTACATGTGGCTGTGCTACCTTCGGTTCCGAGGTGGCTGTGCCAAAATATGACTCATACTGACTCATTTTGACTCACCCTGTCAGAAAATGACTTGCAATGAGCTAAAAATAGCCTTTGGCTTGGCAATGACTTATACTGACTCATTATGACTCATGCTGTGCAAGGTCACATGATCTGAGTCAGGTGATTCACAACTGAGGTCACATGCTCCATTTGCTTCTCTGACACTTGGCTAAGTACTTAAGGGTAAAAGAGATATTAAGAAAATGGTTTGCTATGTACTTGTAGGTAGTAATAAAAGTTTGTTGGGGGAAATCATTTTGTTTCTCCACAACCTGTGAATGAACAAATAAGGAAAAATAGAGGTATATACTAGATACTATGGTTTATATGTCCCTCAATTAGCTAAGCATTTGGACCGTGGGAATATGGTGAAAACTCAAATCTCGGGTTAAATGTCTAGCATCACATATACGATACATGTAACTATGTATCCGCATCCAAACATTTTGATGCAGGTCACTATACTCATGAACAACAACAATTGCCTAACAACAGAAGTAACAGCACTCTCTGCAGCAAGAGCTGGAGGAGCAGCAGCAGCAGCAGGAACATCTAGGCGAATAGAAGTATTCACAGACCCAGGAGAGTACGATGGGTCAAAAGCAAAGTTTGAAGAATGGTGGGTCAAAATGAAATCTTGGCTTTCCATAAACTCAGGCACCATTGCCCCTAACTCCTATGAGGCAGTCATCTCTGTCCTCTCACGACTAAAAGGAGCTAAGGTGAGCGGCTTCGCCCAAACAAGGCTAGCCCAGGAAAGGCAGTACGACTGATCAACCCTGGTGAACGAACTAGAGGGGCTCTTTAGGAGTACCAACCAAAAGGACTGGGCACGTGCTCAGTTAAGCAAATGCTACCAAGGAAACAGACCTACAGATGACTTCATTATCCAATGGGAAGCACTTTACTGACAAGCAAGTATTAACCCCTTGCATACATGTGAGTTACTTGAAAAGAACACACATGGGTCTATCATAGCCCAAATATTCAGAGAAGGCAATCGCCATGTCTCTCCTACCTTTACCTCCAAGAAATTAGAAGGGTCGGCACAGCACAAGAATCCCTTGATTTCATCAGGGGCAGAACTCAAAAATGTGCTTCAGTGCCACAAAAAAAAGATCTGAATGCCATGGACATCAGAGCTACCATAAAGGGCTGCTACAATTATGGCAAAGAAGGACATTTTATCAAGAACTGTCCGAAACCAATTGTTGCCTGTCCCTCCTACAAGTGGCTAGGAGGACAGCACAAGAAAGGCTGCAAGAAAGCAGATATCCAACAAGTACATGAAGTGAACATGTCCTGGGATGATGCAAAAAGCACCACAAGTAGTGACGATGAACATGAGGTCCACAAGACCTCAAAAGGAAAAGGAAAGACGTAGGACTTTTCAAAGTCAATCAAAGGTATGAATTTCAAAGCAGCCACCTGGTTTAAGGATTAGGAGGCTATCTGAAAGAAGTCAGGAAAAGCCTAAGCCCAAGGAACATATCTGGGTGTTCCAAGGGTTCTTTTTCAAATAAGTATTCTTTCCTTCCAGTTGAGGAGTCAGATGATGATGACTCAGCCAGATCTTCTCCATTTACCTACACGTCAGGGGAGTCTCCTAGTGAGCTCAGCAGGGACATTAATCCTATGCTTAATTCCCTTAAATCAAAGAAAGAAAAACCATTGAAACTTCATCCTTTGGTTACCTTCTCCCCCTCTGAAATCCCAAAAGAAGCTTTTGTATGTAACATCAACCTGACAAGGGAAATCACATTGGCGATCACAATCGCACCCCTATCTACACATCATGCCCTTTCAAAAGTCAATGCCCTGCTTGACAGTGGCGCAAATGCAATCTTTATTGACAGATCTTGGGCAGAGAACTTGAAACTTCCGCTCAACAAATTAAAACATGCCATTTCCATATATAATATGGACAGAACTAAGAACTCTGCCAGTAACATCACACACTCGGTGGATTTAATGATAGAGTACCAGGGTCACCATGAAAAAGCTACAGCCAAAGTAACAAAGCTCAGAAAGAACACTCTTATCCTCGGGTTCTCTTGGCTGAAATGCCACAACCCGGAAATAGATTGGGTCAAGGGTATAGTACGAATGACACATTGCCCAAGGCATTGTCACACCCTCCAAGACAAACCCTCTTTGTCCAAATGATCAAGAAAGAAGAAGAGGACATCCAATACCAAGTACATGCAACTATCTGCGCCCTAGAGGAAAAGAAGAAAACAGAAGAAACTGCAGAGCAACTCATTCCCCCACAATATCATGATTATCTAAAGGTGTTCAGCAAAGCTGAATCTAAAAGGATGCCAATAAGAAAATCATGGGATCACACCATTGACCTAAAAGATATATTTGAACCCAAGAAAAGTCATATTATCCCTCTATTTGCACAAGAACAGGAGGAAGTCACCACTTTTCTAGACGATCAGCTGACTAAAGGATATATCTGTCCCTCCAAATCCCCTCAAACCTCACTGGTATTCTTCATCTCTAAGAAAGATGGCAAGAAATGCATGGTACAGGATTACCAATATTTAAATGAACACACAGTTAAGAACAACTACCCGCTGCCCTTAATCTCACAGCTTGTGGATAAGCTCAAAGAAGCAAAGCTATTTATGAAAATGGATCTCAGATGGGGCTACAACAACATCTGTATTAAAGAAGGTGATGAATAGAAGGCCACCTTCATTTGCTACAAAGGAGCATTCGAACCTCTAGTCATGTACTTTGGGCTATGCAATTCCCCCAGCACTTTCCAAGCTATGATGAATGAGATCTTCACCAATATGGAAGACGTAATCATGGTCTACATCAATGACCTTATGATATTCACCAAAACAGATGATCAAGATGAACACGATAGAATCATGCACAAAGTATTGCAAAGGTTAAAAGAAAATGATCTCTTCGTCAAACCCAAAAAGTGTTTCTTCTCAAAGAAGGAAGTCGAGTTCCTTGGCATGATGGTCAGTATCGATGGAATCAGAATGAATGACTCAAAGGTCCATGCCATCTTGGAATGGCCAGAATCAAAAACAGTCAAAGGAGTCCAAAGTTTCCTCGGCCTTGCTAACTTCTACTGAAGGTTCATCAAGGACTACGCTCAGTTTGCACATCCACTAAATGATCTATTAAAGAAGAACAAACCCTTTGTATGGAAAGAAGCACAGCAGAACGCATTTGACATGCTCAAAGAACGTTTCACCATAGCACCCATGTTGGCTTTCCTGGACATTGATTGTCAATTCTGCTTAGAAACTGATGCCTCCAACTATGCCACAGGGGCTGTACTATCTATATTAAAAGAAGACAAATGGCATCCAGTTGCTTTTTCCAGTCACAGCATGATGCTTGCCAAGTGCAACTACCCCATTGCTGACAAAGAGATATTGAGCATTATCAAAGCATTGGAGCTCTGGCAGCACTATCTGAAAGGCTCTCATCACCAGTTTGAAATCTGAAATGACCACACCAACTTGCAATATTTTATGAAGTCTCAGAATCTAAATCACAGACAAGCCCGATGGTGGCAATGGCTCTCACGGTTCAACTACCTATTCATCTACAAGCCTGGAGCCACTAATGTTAAAGCTGATGCACTCTGTCGAAGAGAAGATCATGCAGTTGGAATAGAACATGACGATAAAGGAATCACAATGATTTCACCAGAGCGGATATGGACCATTCCGGTCACAATCCACAATGAAGGCGAACAAATCCTATATTCTATTAAGAAGAAGATACATGTGCTCAAAGAGAGCGAAGTTAAGGAACTGTGTCAGAAGCACAGAGTATGCCATGTTGATGAAGTATTATGGAACCAAGAAGGAAAAGTCTTCATTCCTAATGACGAATCCATTTGCTTGCCTATTATGAACATATGTCACAACTCTCCAGTTGCTGGTCACCCCAGTTATGAAAAGACCATAGAACTTTTCAGGAGAAGCTACTAGTGGCCCAACATGACTGTTTATGTAAAAGAATATGTTGCTTGATGTGATCACTGTGCACACATGAAGGGAGGAAACAAGACCCCAGCAGGCACATTAATCCCACTCCCTATTCCAGATGGTCCCTGATAGGACATCTTCACTGATTTCACTACCAATCTTCCCTCCTCTGGTGGCTTCGACTCCATCCTCATCATTGTAGATCAGTTCTCTAAAGAAACCATATTTATCCCATGCAACAAAACAGCCACAGTGCTGGACACAGCTAAATTATATTTGCACCATGTTTGGAAGAACCACAGACTTCCCCGGTTGATTGTATCAGACTGCGGCCCACAGTTTGCTTCCCAAGTTATGCAAGATGTTTGCAAATACCTTGGAATTAAATCTAAATTATCCACTGCATACCATCCACAAACAGATGGACAAACGGAGCACATAAATAGAAATCTCCAGCAGTATCTCCACATGTTCTACACAGAAAAGCAGGAAGAATGGTTGGACTGGCTTCCAATTGCCTAATTCTCATATAACTTGAAGATCTCAGCATCTTCAAAGAAAACCCCATTCAAAGTCACATGTTCATATGTCCCCCATATGGGTGTGGAACAACGTGTCTCCAAAGTGCCAGCCGCTATGGAGTTTGCCAATTTAATGAGCAAGACTTTGGAGGAAACAAGAAATAGTCTAAAGGCTTTCCAGAAGCAAATGAAAGCTCAAGCAGACAAACACTAGTCCAAAGCTCCACAATATCAGATTGGAGATAAGGTCTGGTTAGCCATGGACAACCTGTGCTTGACATATCAATCTAAGAAGTTAACGGAACAGTGGTTAGGCCCTTTCCCTATTCTGGAACTCATGGGCCCCAATGTGGTTAAGCTTAGACTTCCCAGGGGCATGAAAATCCATAACGTTGTGAATATCTCTCAGGTCAAACCTTATAAGGAACGGCTGCCTGGTCAGCCTGTTGTCCAGCTCAGCCCGGTTGACATTACCAAAGACCACGAAGAAGTTTACAAAGTAGATTATTTGGTAGATTTCCAATTGAAGGGGTGCCACCTCAAATATCTGGTATATTGGAAAGGCTTTGAAGAGACAGATTATACATGGGAACCACTCAGGAATCTTTTCAGCACTCAGGATATCATCTGTGAATTTCACATTCTTCACCTGAATACCTCATGAAAACTGTTTATGACCTTTGCCCAGTTTGAGAAATTATTTACAGTGAGGTGCAAAACCGTTGCAATGTCTAACCCCAAACCGGGGCGCGAAGCGCCCCGCAATCACTTGTGGGAATTTCACTTTGCTTTGGTGGGAACAAATAAAGTACAAACCCTTAGCTACAACTTTGTCCCCAGGGTCATGTGATTTCGCTTACATACTGCAAAGATACATCCATTTCAAAACATCAATACTATTGCAACAGTTTTGCACCCTTTGCTCATTACATTGAAATCAAGTGTTATTTGGTTATGTTTGGTCATACAAACAAACATACACATATTAGAAGCATGTCTGAGTTTAAAATAGTTCACACGCATCTTTGTTTCCAACCACAACCATCATGAGAACCATCTCTTCTACTCAAAAACAAACCATCCTCTCTATGCTTGATGCTGGCCAATCTGCTCACTCTATTGCATCCACTACTGGTCTTAATGTGTCTACCATATCCAGATTACGCTCCAAAGAGCGTTCTGAGCTTCAAAAAGTTACTGGAGGTCGTCCATCCAAGCTTTCCTCTGCCAATATCCGGCATGCCGTTCGTCTTATCTCCTCTGGAAAGGCAGAGAATGCTGTTCAGGTGACCAAGGCACTCACCAATATAGTCAACCAGCCTCTCTCTACCTCCACAGTGCGCAGACAGTTGAGGAAGACAGGTATGAAAGCTGTGGTCAAGTCCAAACGGCCTCTCCTTTCAGCCAAGCATCGTAGGGCTCGTCGAGACTTTGCTTATGCTCATAAAGATTGGACTCTGGAGGACTGGAAGAAGGTAGTATGGTCTGATGAGACCAAAATCAATCGCCTAGGGTCAGATGGGCGCAAGTGGGTGTGGAAAAAGGCAGGGGAAGGGCTAAGTGATAGGCTGGTGGAAGGTACAGTGAAGTTTGGAGGAGGTTCTTTGATGATGTGGGGCTGTATGACTTGGCAGGGAGTTGGCTATGCTACCAAGATTGATGGTAGGATGGATGGGGACCTTTACCTTCAGATTTTGAAGGATGAACTGCTCAATTCTTTGCAGTTTTATGGTCTTGATCCTCCTGACATCATCTTTCAGCAGGACAATGACCCCAAACATACTTGCAAAAAGGTGAAGGATTGGCTTCAGGAGCAGGATTTTCATACTATGGTATGGCCTGCACAGTCTCCTGACCTCAATCCCATTGAGCACCTCTGGGGTTATCTCAAAAGAAGACTAGCAGATCATGATTCCTCTCCTAAGGGAATTCATGAATTGTGGGAGAGAGTTCAGGTTGATTGGGAGGGGATAGCAGTTGAAGAGTGTCAGAAGTTGATAGAGAGCATGCCTAGAAGGATTGAAGCAGTTATCAAGGCAAAGGGAGGCTATACCAAGTACTAATATACCCTGGAAAGCAAAAGGTGCAAAACTGTTGCAATGGTATTGGTGTTTTGAAATGGATGTATCTTTGCAGTATGTAAGCGAAATCACATGACCCTGGGGACAAAGTTGTAGCTAAGGGTTTGTACTTTATTTGTTTCCACCAAAGCAAAGTGAAATTCCCACAAGTGATTGCGGGGCGCTTCGCGCCCCAGTTTGAGGTTAGACATTGCAACGGTTTTGCACCTCACTGTAACTCATACATGAATTATACTGAGTGCAAGTCACCACTCTTAAATCACCTGGAAGTCGATCCCTAGAAGGGGGGTAGTGTTATGAACGGTATATTCTCATATCTCTATGTTCATTGGACTTAACGTTTTCTATGGATACCAACAGACAATCTTATCTTTTATCTTATCTTGCTATCTCTCGCCCTTATCTTGTATGTCATAGTTGTCTCACCTCTTCACTCCATTTCATGCACAAGACTTCTTATCTTCCCCATTTCACATCTTCATGTTTCACCTTTTCACAGAAGCATTTGATCATGCTTCCATTCCATTCCTTTGATACATATGTTTCACATATGTTATGCTTCCCTTCCATTCTGCCATACTCCGTGTTGGCCTCACATGTTTCACTTCTGTTTCACCCTATGCCCTTTTCCCTTTCATCCTTGGATCGTTAGATATGTCCCCAACATATACATACCTCCAATAGGTACTTAAGGCTTGATGCCACCACCAGAGAACTCCAGTCTAGTTCTCTTGGTGTTTCCCCTAAGCACTATAAGAAGGACTCATACTTGGCCTAACAAGCCTATTCTCATATCGCTCTCTATCCAGTCCAAGTTACTCTTGGCAACCTAAGGGAGCTATGCTCTAGGGTTGTTTCATAGAGCTCTCAAAACAGGAACAGAAACTATGAATGGTTGCGATAAAGGAGGAGATTCAATCACTTCACAATCACAAGATATGAACATTGGTAGACCTACCTAAGGGTCATAAACCCGTCAAAGAGAGATGTGTATTTGCAGTGAAATCTGATGGCCACAAGAAAGCTCAATTCGTCACTAAAGGATTTACACAGGTCTTTGGAATAGACTATGAAGAAACCTTCTCTCCAGTAGCAAGGTTTGAAATCTTCCAACTTTTTATTGCTCTAGCAGCACTTTATAATTGGAAAATCAAAGCCCTAGATGTCAAAACTGCCTTTCTGTTTGACAAGCTGGATGAGAAAATCTACCTTGAACAACCTGAAGGATTTGTAGTAAAGGGTCAGGAGAAAAAGGTTTGTCGCTTGAAAAAAGCAATTTATGGTTTGAAGCAAGCTGCACTTCAATGAAACAAGCAGCTACACAAGTCTCTCCTGGAGATGGGATTCCTCAGATGCAAATCTGACCCAGTGACTTATTTTAAGATCATTGATAATAAGATTATTCTTCTTCTTATTTATGTTGATGATGCACTTTTTATGGGAAGCAACAAAGTATAGGTCCTTGCTCATAAAGCTTCATTTATGAAACAATGGAAATCAAGAGATCTTAGTCAAGCCACTGAGTACCTAGATATGAGGATTACTAAAGATTACAAGAAACGAGCTATCTCTCTAGACCAAATCTGCTATACAGAGAAAGTCATTTTATGATTTGATCAAGAGAATTGCAAGCCAGTCTCTGTACTTCTTCCTACCAGATATAATCTGAGACCAAACTCTGACCAAAATCAGTTAACCCTGCTCTTTGCAGTCACTATCAGTCAGTCATCAGATCACTGTTATACATCATGCTGAGTACCAGACCAGACTTAGCCTACTCCATCATAAAGATGTCTCAGTTCTCTTCCAACCCTACAGAAGAACATTTGCAAAAAGTACTCTATATTGTGCACTATCTATCATCCTCTCAGGATCTTTGCATCTCATATACTGGACAAGGAGATCAAAATGGCTTATGTGCCTATTCTGATACAGATTGGGCTGGTGATATTGAACCATCACATTCTACCACTGGCTATGCCATCTTCTTAGGCAATGGCATTGTATCCTGGCTATCTAGGCAACAACATCAAGTTATGCTCTCTTCCACCAAAGCAGAATACTGTGGAGTGATCAAGGTTGCTAAACAACTTCACTGGATTCATAATGTCTATGAAGAATTACAATTCAAGATAGGTTCACTACCACTCTGTGTCGACAACCAGGGTGCTATATTCCTTGCTTCCAATCCTGCACAAAAAGATCATATCAAACATGTTCACATAACCAACCACTATATTCATGAATTTGTGGAGTTTGAAGAAATCCGACTTTACTATATTCCCACAGACCAGCAATTTACTGATATTTTCATGAAGAATCTTGGAAAGCAGAAGTTTGAAGATGGAAGAAAGACTCTTTGACTTATCCCCTATCATTCTTAACATGAATAGCAAAGAGGAGTGTTGAGAATTCTGATATTTCTTATCTTATCTTTCATTTCCTGATATCAGATTCTAGATCAGTCTATGACCTTATTCTTACACTATTCTATATTACTCATCACATATACATAGATAAGTTTTTTCTTATCTCATGATCTAAACTATGACATCATCCTTATCTGATGTTTCATGATGTCATACATAAGATGTGTTACACATTTTGCTATACGTTTTATATTCTCTTACATGTTTCATACTTGACATACATATGTTTCTTTTCCATCACATTTCATGGGTAGTGTAGAACACTATATAAGACCAGGCCTTAAACCTGTCTTCTCTATCTTGTTAATCAAGTTCTTTGCTCCCTCCTCTCACTTAGAATCACTTGAGCATTAGTCCTTCCACCTATTGCTCTTATCTGAAGACTTTTTATTACCATCCATAACCAATCAGTGAGTAACTCCCACTGATACCATAATCCCTTCTTGCCCCTGCATAATCGGGATACTGTATCTATTGTCCCAATAAGTATTAGATACAGAATGGAATATCTTACCTCAGCACAGTTTGGGGAACAAGCTGAGATGCTCTATTGTATGCAAGCAAGTTTAAATGGCCCAACAGCTAGGCATGAACAATCAATGTGCAACAAAATGTTACAACAAAACAAATAATGAAGTCAACATCTTGAGGTACGAAGATACCTGTCCAAGTCCTTGTCCAATCAATGGCAAACAGCTTGACCTCAACTGACACTAAGAGGTTTATAGACTACATATTTCAGAACTAGGGAAATACAAGTGTAATACTGACTACTTATGTATGTACATACATATATACTATTATATATGAGATGTGACATCATAGTATAAGGCAAGAGTGAGGTATGACATAGAAGGTCTGTGAGTTTGTAAAAAGAAAATAGAAAAGAAAAGATAAAGAAATATGTAAATGTTCCTAACATCACTAGGATGAAGCAGGGCTTAAACTTATAAGCAAAATAATATGTCCAGCAGTTGTTTATATTTGTTGTTATACCATAGTTAGCCATTTGTCATGTGCCTCCCAATTAACAGTTGTTTATATCTGTTGTTATAGCATAGTTGGCCAATCATCACCTAGATTATTGATTGTATAAGCTATTTGGTCAGTGCAGTCAGCCATTTCTGATTTGTAATCCACTTTTGATTTATTTACATATGTATCTTCTTATTGCAGCTTTGGAAAATCAACAATAGCCTTCTCTCTGGACATCATCACCTAATTTGATATGTCAAAGATTAACTTATCAAAAGAAGAAATTATCCACCTTGCACAATATGCCATCCAAACAATGCAGTGTGAGTGGGAGGGATGTACCATCACACTCAACAGCTGGAATACATTAACAAAGGTGATTAACTTGACAATTTGTTGTTTGCTATGGTTGCTGGCATCAGAATTTTCTTTTAAAAGACATCACTCTCCCTAAAGGGTACCCAGAGTCCTGCAGCTTTTCCTTGCACCTGATAGGGTGGCTGGGTTTGCCTGCAGGAATACTAGGTGGCTCTTGGAGGAGGTGCCAGTACATTTTACACCTGAGGATTTTCATGAATAATCACTTAACTTGTATGTTTTGGTCTACAGCATCTTCTTCGACACTGCTCTCGTGTCAAACAACAGGTAAGTGGCAATTCTATGCCTTCGTCCAAGTCTTAGTGACTTTTTGTTACCCCAGGATGGGATGTATCACTGTTCCTATTCTCGATGCTCTGGCCGACTTCACAGCTCATTAGGAGCGCTGAAAACTCACGTTGAACTCAGCCACCTGTCGAGAGTGGCATTACCATGCCCGGCGCGTGGTACGTGACAAGTCGTTGTGTTTGTTCGTGGCTTCGCTTAAGTGCACCTCAAGATTGCAACGAGGTATTCGTCCGGGTACAACAACTTTCAAGTCACTTCGAACACGAGCACCGCGCACTCCTCGATACACGTGTATCTGTAGATGGTTTCATACCTCTTGCAATCCTCGCTCCCCCACGCCGTCTCCGAGCGCCAGCCCCACTCCCCCAACACGAAACTCGGATGAGTTTATTCCTGCCTTCCGTCTCGATGCCGCCTGTCCGTCGAGGACATAATCAAGCAAGCGCCTCCCAACGCATTTCGCGCAAGTGGAGTCGGTTGAACGCACAGGACGAAGAGGGCGATGACAATCCCATCGCATTCGATAACCTCCCCCCCCTCCAATCACTTGACACCTCCCCACCTCAGGTCGTAGATATCGAGGTACGGAGAAAACTACCGCTAGCCAGGCAACCACACCTGTCCCGTCCTCAACCCGCGATTTATCCGCCTCTACGATCTAACGAGCCCGACCAAACTATCCTATATCGCGCATTTGTGCCCATGGTTGACAGGCTGGTGGCGGATGGGACTCTCGTGAGGCACAATGAAGGGGGAATGTAGAGTGAACTTGCACATTTGACAGATTTCGCTTTCTTTGAAAGTATGTATACTTATACCTCGTATAAGCGATTCTGTGGGCTCGGGTGTGGAATGTAATGGAGGTGCATGGTAAGGCATAATGTGATTGGCGCTACCGCGACGTATGGGAGACTATTTGGATAGCTCTGCAACATGAATCCTATACCAAGTATCATAAAGGTGATCCCAGTCGTATTTTGTGTCTTTTTACGCGGCGTTGCCCTCAGCGAAAGTAAGCAAGTCTGAGTCGCCCTGGTCAGTGACGGTCATAACACTTGGTTGCTTGTCAGATAGATATTAATGATAGGATGTATGTGTCACTTACCCGACACGGAACAGTTTACCAGCAGCAGTGCCAAGCGCGACGTTGGTGCCAGCGAAATGGTGCACGGTTGTCTTTGACAACATGGCGTAGTACTCAATTTCCGACTTGCGGAGGGGTGGGCAGTTTCCAGCGATCAATACAAGCTTGGCTATAAATATAGCATCGGAAAATGACAAGAAACACAATCGTCAGCCCAAGGGACCTTCTCAGCCTCACGCTCCAGTCCCCGTGAGTTTATCAACTAGGACACTCACCCTTGCCACTACGCATCTGCTTCAACGCTGACTTGTACCCCAAAGTGTACTTGCCCGACTTCACGACAAGAGCGAGACGAGACGCGATAGACTCGGTCGACTTAGCAGCTTTGGATTTCTTGGTAGGTGCCATCGAGAATAACTTGTGGTCGTGAAGCGGTGGATTTCTTGAGGATGGCTTTTCGGTGGCAACGCAAGGTGTTACCAATAGAATTCTATGCCGGAGATTGCCGACAAACAACTGTACAGTTTCAAATTGTAAACTACATTAGGTAATAACTGTTGTTCAAATCGGTCCGCGTCGGGTAAGTGACCACAATATCATTGATATCTATCTGACAGTCACTGACCAGGGCGACTCAGACTTGCTTACTTTCGCTGAGGGCAACGCTGCGTAAAATGACACAAAATACGACTGGGATCGCCTTTATAATACTTGGTATAAGATTTATGTTGCAGAGCTATCCAAATAGTCTCCCATACGTCGTGGTAGCGCCAATCACATTATGCCTTACCATGCACCTCCATTACATTCCATACCCGAGCCCACAGAATCGCTCATGCGAGGTATAAGTATACATACTTTCAAGAAAGCGAAATCTGTCAAATGTGCAAGTTCACTCTACACTCCCCCTTCATTGTGCCTCACGAGAGAGTCCCATCCGCCACCAGCCTGTCGACCATGGGCACAAATGCGCGATGTAGCATAGTTATTGATATCCCCCTATTCTGGATATTACAACAATGCGGGCGACATATCTATGATGGCGCGCGGGCCCTTTTCGTCGTAATCCGATTTTGAGACAAAATTTTTTCCTTGAGCGTCGTTGAAAGAAATCTGATTTGATGATTGTGAATAAGGCGTAGAAAAACGGTAGCTCTGCACTGACCTTAGCGACAATGCTGGTCCCCAAGAATGCTGAAAGACCATCGCCCTTCTCTCGATACTCGGCAAAATACTCAGGAACACTGACAACACGAATTGACCGTGGTTGAACCTCGTTATGCTGATCTGGATTACCAAGAATAAAAGGCGATAAACGTGACTGCAGCGCAATACCAATTCCTATCCGACAGGCATTCAGGACTAGTGAAAGGAGAAAGCAGAGGACGTACCCTTGACGCGGCTTGCTAGGTCTCCAGTGACAAATAGTCCTTGCCAAATATGTTGTCGTTGATAAACAGCAGTCTGAGCGACCGAAAATCCAACTGCATCCTGTAATGACAGCGGATCGTCCTCGGGTCCTATCTCAGCTCTTTGAGGCAACGAGTATAGAAGCGAAGGGTCGAAAAGAGGTTCGCAGAACCGATGTCGCTCCTTCCCCAACGTTATCGAGTGGTCACGGAACTGTAGTGTGATGAGGTCAAGAGCCTCGATCTCTTTTGCGCGTGCTTGTTCTGCAGCGGTTGCCCTTGCGGTTGCTTTCTTCTTTGTCCCAGCCTCAATTACAGCCTTTTCTTTTCCCGCAACTAGTACTGCGGCGATATCTGTGACCCCCTCATCCTCTAGTAGTTCCGCAATTTGACCGTCTGACGGAACACGGACATGGCCATCGGACCATATGTATTTGACAAGATCAAGAATGAATGCTTGTACGGCTTCGGGATCCCTTGGAGAATCGAAGGGAGAGGCGGCGGCCATGACAGATTGGTTTGATCGCAGAAGATTGGCAAGGTACTTTTCGCAGTCGCCTATGCCCAGGGAAGTCGAGGACCGTGCAGAGTGTACGAGAAAGCCATCGTAAATAGGTGATACATCTGTTTTCTCGTACCCTATGTCGACGACAATACCGCTCAGTTGCCCAGTTGCGTATATCTGTGTCATGGGCCGTTCGACGATCGCAAAGCTGGCGACGTTAAAGCGCTCAAAGAATATCTGACATAGTCGCTCTTGGAAACCACGAGAGAGCCCCGGCGCGATAGAAAGCATTACTGGAGATTCGTTTTGAGTGCGTTTTATCTGAAGTCTGTTGAAAATGACATGTTTCCTGCATGCCTCAGTGGTAAGCATGCATATGGCAAATACATACATCGAAGTGCATACCAAATGGCTTCAGCTTGAGTCCAATCGCGGATATCACCGTCTGCGAACGGCCATGATACAAGGATGTCGTGTCCTGCTTCGAGTGCCTCGTCGAGTTGGGGGCCGACGAGATAGTCGTTCACCTTTGCGGTGGTGCTCGCGTGGAAGGGGAGCGAGGAGAGGCGGGTCGATGATGCTAGACCACCCTCTCCGGTGCCGCTTGGCTGTTTTCCATTTGTGATGGAGCTGGATGAGGGTTCTCCCACTGTTTGTCGCAATCCGACACGTGCAGATATTTCCTGGAGGCATTTGCCCTGTTAGTGCTGATCAGCAACAAGCCAAGTGCAACGGACCACCGTTGGAGTTCTCAAAAGTTCTTGTATGCCGAGGCCAGCCCTGACGGTCGTTCTACCTGTTTCTATGATGAGTATTGACGAGTCACGGAAACTGCTCATGGCCGATAGTTATATGTGTTGGCACGTTCTAGGAACCAATGAGCGCTGCGCGGTTACACTCCCATTCAGCTAATGGTCTGATTCACGGTTAAATAAATATTCGCTTCTGCAGCTTTTTCTGGAACCACCAGCATCCATGTCTGCCAGCCAGCTCGCGAAATTGTACTCTCCGCTGGAAATTCCAACGTCTGGAAAACAGCCCTTCACCGACTATTCTCGGTGGAGGCTGCTTGTGAACGATGGTGGTCGCCACACCTGGCACTACCTGACGATGGACGAAGAGTGCGACAAGTGGCCTCAGAATCATATAGACAAGTACTGGACCGGTCAGCCCCTTGTAAGCATTCGTCCGTGCATGATAGATGCAATGAACCGTGAATGACCACGACAGAACCTCCCCGACCTTCCGAAAGCGACCACACCCCTTGAAGCTGCCCGGAATGGCTATACCTTTTACAAGCACCTCCAGTCGCATGATGGGCACTGGGCCGGCGAGTATGGTGGACCAATGTTCCTGTTCCCTGGCCTTGTCATTGGGTCATATGCTGCTGGTATGGGGTTCAAAGAGGAAGAACGCCTCGAAATGATTCGTTACCTCATAAATCGGGCGCATCCTGAAGACGGAGGTTGGGGTCTGTAAGTACACAATCTCTCGTCAAGCGAACACCGTGTAACCCCCCTAGACATATCGAAGGACACTCGACTGTGTTTGGCACTGCCCTCAACTATGCGGCTTTGCGAATCCTCGGCATGAGTGCTGAACATCCAGTAGCTGTCAAGGCAAGGGCTACCCTTCATCGGCTAGGTAGGTTTTTATTCTATCCCTATTATGCTGCGTTGACTGCGGTAAGCCAGGAGGTGCAATAGGTGCCCCTTCTTGGGGTAAGTTTTGGTTGGCAATCCTCAATGTCTATGATTGGGATGGATTTAATCCCGTCCCTCCCGAGCTTTGGTGAGTTGTAATACCCCAAATATCTTCTAGACCCTGCGTTAATCGTTCCAAGGCTTTTACCCGAGTGGGTCCCGTTTCATCCCCATAAATGGTGGATCCATACTCGTAATGTCTACATACCCATGAGTTATCTCTATGGCATTCGCTTCAAGATGGAAGAAAACGACTTGATCCGTTCTCTTCGCCAAGTATGCATTCATGATGATGTTTGCCACACCCTTTCATTCAACACTTTTATGTTTAGGAGCTATACACGACCGACTACCACCGCATATATTGGCCGGCACAGCGTAACAACATTGCAGCTGTCGACCTCTACTCACCCCACACTTCGGTTCTCGATGCGATAAATACCGTACTGTCTATCTACGAGAGCTGCGCCATCCCTGCTCTTCGAAAAGCCGCGCTGGAGCGCGCCTACAAGCTCATCGTATATGAGGATGAAAACACAGAATACCAGACTCTTGGGCCTGTCTCCAAGATGATGAACTTGCTGTGTCGTTTCGTCGTAGATGGTCCCGATACAGAGGCCTATCGTCAACACGCCATCAAGCGTGCCGATTTCATGTGGCTTGGCGCGGAAGGCATTATGATGTGTGGGACGAACGGCAGCCAGCTTTGGGATATCGGATTCATCACGCAGGCGCTTGTTGAGACGGGTCTCGCGAAGGAGCCGGAAAATAAGGAAAGTTTGAGAATGGCCTTGGGGTGGTTAGACATCTGCCAAATTCGAGACAACCCGAAGCATTATGAAACGGCTTATCGCCACCGAACCAAGGGAGCCTGGCCGTTCAGCACGAAGGAACAAGGCTATACCGTCAGTGACTGTACGGGAGAAAGTCTCAAGGCGGTCTTGTACCTCCAGAACCAGGTAGAGTACGTATGTTTGTGGTCAGAAACGACCCTCCCGCTCATCATAACCATCAGAGGAACGGAGAAGGTCATTTCAGATAGTCGGCTCTTTGATGCTGTTGACACACTGCTCTCAATGCAAAATGACAACGGCGGTTATGCAAGCTACGAGCTTGTGAGGGGACCCAAGTGGTTGGAATGGCTCAATCCTGCAGAAGTCTTTGGTACGGTATGCTAGCTATAATCATGTCGGACTGATCCTCAATTCCTACAGGGGATATCATGACTGAATTCTGTTACCCGGAGTGCACGACTTCCGTGATAACGTCCTTGTCCATTTTCAGGAAACATTATCCGAACTACCGAGCAGCTGAGATCGGGTGAGTGGGGCCGGTTTCGCCCAGCCGGATGGTTTGAATTAACATTACTAGACGGACGATTACGGACGCGATCAAATGGCTTCACGCAGTGCAGAACCCGGAGGGTGGTTGGATCGGATCATGGGGAATTTGTTTCACTTATGCAACCCAGTTCGCGCTAGAAAGTTTAGCACTCGGCGGGGAGTACTACACGAACAGCCCTGCTGTCCGGCGTGCATGCGATTTTCTGCTTTCGAAACAACGAGAAGATGGAGGTTGGGGAGAAAGTTACAAGGTCAGCTACCCCTTTACCATGTTCGACAGATGCTGAGTCATAGCCACTCGTCATGTGCTCGGTTTGTAGACTTGTGAACGTCGTCGTTGGGTTGAACACGAAAATACACAGGTTGTCCAGACGTGCTGGGCAGCCATGGCTCTCATGTACGCCAGGTACCCACATGCGGAACCGATAGAGAAGGCGGTCAAGTTGGTCATGTCGCGGCAGCTTCCGGTGAGAAATTTGGATTGTGTAACATATCTTATGCTGACTCAGACCCTACTCAATAGGACGGATCGTGGCCGCAAGAAGCAATTGAGGGCGTGTTTAACAAAAACTGCATGATCTCGTACCCTAACTTCAAATTTTCGTTTACAACCTGGATGCTCGGAAGAGCACATTACTATCTGACGGACCTGAAAGCTTGGCAGAACGGGAAATGACTTGTTGGTATGGGTGTAACTTAGCTACATGGAGTATTTCCTGTAGTCAGCAAGGCTAATTCCGGATGACGGCGAGATGGTGTGCTCGCGAGCAATTGCCTGAGTTAAATCCGGCATGTCCGACTCAGCCCTTCCCATGCAAGCCCCGCCAGCTTACACTGAGGTATCTCCGAGCGTCTTCCCTCGTTCCTCGCGTCGAGCTCACCATCCCCATCAGCCATGGCCACGATCCCAACAGTCGCCCGGATAGCCTTTCTTGCCTCTGATATTGTGCTCCATACCCAGCCCTCCGGTCCCGAGGTATCCCCGTTCGCCGAATCCTACAACGCCCTCTCAAATACATCCTCTCGTCGGCCAAGCGTTCAATCCATCCCTGCGGGCGGTGACCCGGGTGTGTCCATACTCCGACTGGCCTCTGGCGTATCGCTAGCTTCCTTCACTTCTTCCGTAACATCCCATACAACTCTCCGTCTCGTGCTCCTTGCCACAGAGCTCTCTTCTCTCCCGCTCGTCCTTCACATTGCAGTCAAGGACGACTTGTCGGACGTCCTCCTGCTCCAGTCTGCGTTCTTATTCTTCGTAGTTTCCTATACGTCCCAAGAGGCCCACGATAACGCTCTCCTTGCTTCTCGGCTTGCCCGCACAGAGAAAAAGGCAGTTGTGCACGTCTTCTATGAACTAGCGGATGGTCCAGTCGCAGACATCGCTGAAGGGGACGTGCAGCCGTTCCTGCTTTCTGAAAAGGTCGCTCTCTCACTGAGTGAAACGAATATTCCCAAGGACCCGAAACGGGAAGGGCGTACCCGTACACCAGAGCCCGTTTCGACTTTATACCAATTTTATGAATCCGCTGCGTCGTCGACGTCGACTCGCACCGGTCGTCCGTGCCTTCCTTTGACGACCCACGGTGACGGGCATCCAAACACTGTTGTCTTCGCTCTTGGAAATATCCCTAGCATTCCGAAGACCGACGGCGTATCGTTCGTTTCCGTTGGGCTACTTTCTCCCCTCTCCCATTCCCATATCTTGCGCGCCATTCCCCTCTCAGCTTCTCGTGTGCTCGTGCTTGAGCAGCTCCATCGTTCTAGCACTAGATGGACACCGCTTTATCTTGACATCGTCGACGCACTGCAGGAGCGCCAGGCGCGTTCACAGGTCTCCGTCCAGAGCATTTGGTTCACTAATGTTGGGCAAGTCAGCCCGACTAGTTTGCTCGAGCTTGTTCATACTACAAACAACACTCCTCTCACATCCCCACTACTCCTTCGCGACGAGGCCCTTTCCTCACCGCACACTTTAGTCCCTCACATTCCAAAGCACGAGTCTTCGTACACCAAGATCTTGTCTCACGTATTTGGTTCACGATTAGAGGTCTCAAATTCTCCTGAGCTGGTTCCTGCACAGGGCAACATAGCTACTAGTCCCGAGTATGCGCTGGGTCGGATCAGAGGCCAGTTGGACCACCGGGCTCAGCTTATCAACTTTGTTCAGGATTTGATGGGAGCCGAGGAAGTCACTACCGAGCTACACAGACTCCTTGCTCAGTGGTTACAAGTTAAAGAGGATGGCTTGAAGAGCCATACTATCGGTGCTCAAGTAATTGCAGCATTGGAATCTTCGCAGCTTTCCAATGTGCTTGTCGATCGCATCCTTGCATTAAAAGCATACTTCCCTTCGAAGTCCAGGTGGATACTTGGCTCAGATGCCTGGGCCTACGATCTTGGCTCATCGGGTTTACACCATGCCATTGCCTCTGGTCTCGACCTTAACATTCTCATCCTAGATACTCTACCCTATTCGTCCGAAACGCAGCCGATCCGCACCGTCGCAAACAGGATGTTGGCTTGTATGCCATGAACCACGGAGATGTTTACGTTGCCAGTGTCGCTGTGTACTCTTCGTATGCACAGGTCCTCCAGTCCGTGATGGAAGCCGACAGGCACAAAGGCCCATCGGTCGTCCTCGCCTACCTTCCTTACCACGGGGAGAACTCCCCAGCGCTTGAGTTATTGAAGGAGACTAAACTTGCAGTCGACTCGGGTTACTGGCCCTTGTATCGCTGGGACCCCGTCAAGGAAGCTAGAGGCGAAGAACCTTTCAGCCTCGACTCTGATACTGTCAAGAACGACCTGCAGCAATTCCTTGATAGGAAAAACCATCTCTCTCAGCTTGTTCGCTCCAATCCTCAGTTAGCCACTGAGCTTGTGAGTAGCTTGGGCGAGAACGTCAAGGAGGCCCGTAGGCGGAAGGCCCAGCAGGCCTACGATGATTTACTTGTCGCACTGACGCACCACCCTTCTCGTGCTTTACGCTTCAGACGGGGGCACAGCCGAAAAGTACGCAAAGAAACTTGTCAATCGCGCGAAGGCAAGAGGTATGACGGTCACCATTGGGACTCTCGATTCGATGACCGTCCAAAGCCTCTCACAAGAGGAACATGTTGCATTCATAACCTCAACCGCTGGTCAGGGTGAACCGCCTCAAAATGGACGCCAGCTTTTCAAAGCGATGAACGCTGCTTGCGCTTCGTACTGAAAAGCCTTTTTCCAAGCTGCAATACACCATCTTCGGCCTCGGTGATAGTCACTATTGGCCTCGACCTGAAGATGCTCATTATTACAACAAGCCTGGCAAGGACCTTGATTTGCGCCTAGAACAGCTTGGTGGCGAGCGCTTTGTTGATCTCGGGCTGGGAGACGATCAAGACGCTGATGGACCTGACACTGGGATACAAGGTCTGGGAACCCAAGGTTTGGAAGGCGTTTGGTGTCGACAGCGTTCAGGTTACGGAAGCTGAACCCGAGCCAATCACGAACGAGCATATCAAAAGCAGCTTCTGAGTACCTTCGTGGTACCATCGCAGAGGGCTTGGAGGATACGACTACCGGAGCGCTCGCTCCATCCGACACTCAACTTACCAAGTTCCACGGAATCTACCAGCAAGACGACCGGGATATTCGTGACGAGCGTCAGACTCAAGGAGTCGAGCCAGCCTACAGCTTCATGATCCGTGTGCGCACGCCAGGTGGTGTCTGTACACCAGAACAATGGTTGCAGATGGACCAAATTTCGGACGAACATGCTAATGGCACACTGAAGATTACCACGAGGTCCACGTTCCAGTTTCATGGAGTTATCAAGCGTCATTTGAAACCCTCTATTCAAAAAATCAACCGAGTGCTGATGGATACCTTGGCTGCGTGTGGTGACGTTAACCGGTATGTTGCATGATCTCGCGGAATGTGCTGTTATTCACGTCTTGCTAGTAATGTAGTCTGCTCTGCTGTTCCTTCGTTATCGAGGCTTCACCATCGTGGTTTACGAGTTTTCCAAACTCGTCAGCAACCATTTACTTACCCAGGACCACTGCATATCATGAAATATGTCGATAAGAAGATGGTGGCTGGTGAAGCT
>JAHZSR010000200.1:0-29654 GCA_025782845.1 Boletus coccyginus
TCTACCTGGGAAGCTGTATCTCTACATGAAGTACTCTCCTAATATATAGTCTACTTTGACTTCATCTTTTTGAATAACCAATATGTCATTTCTTTCATTCTCAGTTGCACCTTCATCTTTGCCTTCTCCTTCCTTGTCTACTGTCACCTGATGGGACGACAATAACAAATTCAATGGCGCTGTGACATGGGGTATCGATGATCGCGAGAGTGATGATGGACATGTCGTCTTGTGGTGTCGACGACATCAATTCTGTGAAAAATGTGACGTTGTGTGAACCGGTGGACTCAGGGCGAAGGAAGCGCCTGACAGCGTAACTGTCACAACTCCCCAAAGTTGTCCTTGTACCACTGGAGTGCGACAGCATACTATTCACAAGAGCCAAGGTCATTCTTTCAAGAAGGTCGTCGTTGATCTTTCTTGTGTATTTTGTCAAGGAAAGTAGGCTTTTTCAAAACCTTGTCTTGATTGACCCCTTTTCTAGGCCAGGCCTATGTCGCGCTTTCTCGTGCTTGGACCATGAGTGGCCTGCAAGTAAAAAACTTTTCCCGTAAAAAGGTATCTTCCTGGTCCCTGAGCAACTCCTCGCCCGTGACTGATTCTGAGTCCCAGGGAAGTAGGTAGAATTTGGTAGCATATAATGATCAGAAAAGTACGAAAGAAGCATTTCTTAATGACTCCACGACAACAAGGACGAGAGAAAAGAACTTCTATTTTATAAGTCGTGATGGACTTGGGGCGAAGGAAGCACCTGACAGTGTAACCGTCACAACTTCCCAAAGTTGTCCTTGTATCACTGGAGTGTGACAGCATTCGCCATGGATTACAGAGGGGAAGTAGACAAGGAAGGAGAAGGCAAAGATAAAGGTGCAACTGAGAATGAAAGAAATGACATATTGGTTATTCAAAAAGATGAAGTCAAAGTAGACTATATATTGGGAGAGTACTTCATATAGAGATACAGCTTCCTATTGTCGTCCCATCGGGTGACACGCATGTCACTCACACTTAAATACCTCATGAAAGAGTCCTCGCCATCCTCGTGTCCCCCCGCCAAATCGTCCATGTTTCATGTCGCTTGATGAGTACTTTCTTATTGATAAAGTCATGTATAGTACATCCCCCTGGCTACAACATCACCTCCAGGATCATGTGATTTGATTCACACAGTGTGAAGATATGACCATTACAAGACAGCAATACCATAAAAAAAGTTTTTTCACTTTTGAACAAATGAGCAGAATCTTAGTCAAATCATACAATATATGCCATTTTTTGTTAGTACAAACATATATATATATAAATAGTATGTTTGAGTTTAAAAAAGTTTACACACTTTTTGATATTATGATCTAATCTCATTCTCTTTTTCAACAAAGCACTATCCTCTTCTTGCTTAATATTGGCCAATCTAATCAGGCCATTGCCAAGAAAACTGGTCTGAGTTCTTCTGCTATATTCAAACTCCATTACAAATATGTAGTTTTCTGTCCTTTCAATACTGTTTCAAAGCATTCTTTCAAGCTTTTCTCTATTAACATTTCTTTTGCCTGCCATTTTATTAACATTGGAATAGCTGAAAATACTGTGCAAGTGATCAAAACTTCTACAAATATTGTCAATTAACTTGTCTACTAAGAACATCTATTTTTAATTGACTCAAAGTGCTTTTCTTTAGTATGCCTGGATTGTCAGCATGTGCTTGACATTAGTAAGTAATAGTACATGGATTTGTAAGCTGCCAAGATTCTATAAAGGGGGTTGGAGGATCATAAATGTATAATAGGCATAGATTCCAGTTATGTATATTATTATTCACAACTTATATATACTTTTTAATTTGAAAAAAAATGCATATACGTATGTTGTAGGAAATACCTTGTGTTATCATCAGTGACCATATTTGAACTTGAAAATATATATCAAGATTGAAATGATAAACAAAAATTAAACCTGCATTTGTATGTGATATATATGTATGTGAATGAAAGTGATAATAAATATGATATATTTTTTGGCTCAAGACATGCCATATCATGCATTTTAAAAGATCTTTGAAATGAGTAATACAGGATGTCTCAAATCAAAAATTAAATATGGAAAAAATCATCTTATAGCCATGGACCAGCCCTTGTGAGTGAATTTAATGATAGTTCCAATTATGGAGGGAACATGTCAACATGAGTTTTTGTAAAATTTTAATTTCTATTTCTATTTTTTACATATTATATATATATATATAATAATAATTTTTATAAAAAATCTAAAAATATAATAGTGTCAGATAAATTAAACAAAGCTTTCATTACTATTTTATCTTTGTTGCTTTAGAAATGCTAGCTGAAAAGAGGAATTTATAATAAATCTGCTATTTAAATTTTGTATCTTAATTTCCAAATAACCCTATGAATGTACAAGTATATATAATATAACATCAAATATAATATATAACTTATCTACTTGAATGGACATATATTGTACATATGTCTATATTTCAGACTGTAGATTTATATTTTAAATAAATAAATTGTTGTTGCACTTATTATATTACCATTGAAGTGCATGGATTAAAAGGTCAAATCTAGCCTGAAGAGGATTCTAGTCCAAATTCATTTGTAAGAATATACCAAAATTTTCTTTATTAGAGTAAAAGGGTTTTTTATATTCTTGATATTGAATCAAAGGAATCTAATATAACAAAGGGCATTCAAGACAAGGTTGAGTATATGGATCTGCATGGTAATTATACCACATGGGTGGCTTTTGATCTGTTTCAACAATAGTGAAAGGCTCGATTCATGGTGTGATCTTGAAGTGGTTATTAGCTAATGATCATACACAACTTGAGCTCAGTTGTGATGCTCACCTCAATGATGGTCTTAAGATAGAGCTACTCCATGAGACTACTCTTCAGAGCCTTCAACTTCACTGATATATGTTGTTGTAGCAATGCTTCCACTAGATCAATCATGACTTTCTTTAACATTTTCTACATCACTTCTGCCACCATGATTATCTTGATCCAATAGTTATTGAGCTTCTGTACATACCCATCCTGCTCTCTCTGGTCCTCCGAGGCAAAATATTCAATAATGGAAATCTTCTTGTCCTTAGCATGAAAGTGTTCCATATAGATGGAGGTCCAGTTGTCAAAGTATAGTCTGTCAAGAACTTGACATGCTACATGGCCAATTAACTTCTTTCAGGCCTCCTGGTGGTGTTTATATTTTTTTCAAAGGCAACTGCCTTCTTATCCAGTGTAGTTTTGTGATTTTACAGACAGTCCTCTATTACCAGCTGGTGCTGCATAGTGACTCCACATACTCCACACACCCCACTCAGCCATCCATTCAGGTTATTATCTATCATGCACATACTTTGACAGTGCTTGATCATTTGAATGCAGCTACAACAATTTCATTGACTCAGACCTATTTCTAATTCTCTGTAGCAATTCTACTTACATACTTGTTGAACTCATTCCTGTTGATTGCCATTGTTAGCATGGAATTCAAGCCAAAGTTGACTTTTGTTTCATTATATTCGATGATAGTAGAGACTTGACCCTGAATCAAAATGCCTCTGAAAGGCTGAATGTTGTTTTTTCAAATAGCTATAGTTAGGTAGTGATTGAGCTGGAAGAGAGTCATTTTTTTACCTAGTGGTATTTCTTCACCTCAATAACAAGCATGATATAATCACTGTTTAGGATACTTGTGACTTTAAAGCAGTGAACTTGACAGGATCCATCAAGACCTTTCCTTCTCCAATGAACAAGCTGAAATATTTGGTCTAAAAAGCATTGAATATGTACTTCTTCAATTTTACCCATAACTTATGCTCACAGAGTTGCTAGAGCACAAGATGAACATGAGTTTGATGTTCCTCTTCATCAGTGGAATGAACCATCAAGTTATTCATGTTAATAATGAGCCATTCTACAGCTAAGTAGTCAGCAAATATATGGTTCATGAATGCTTGGAATGTTGGTAGAGAATTGTACTGGCTAAAGAATATAACCATTGTTCAAAAAGCTCCATGGATGTGGTGAAGGTAACCTTCCACTGGTTCTCTTTATTTATTTGAATATTATTATAACTCAATCAAATATTGAGTTTTATGAAGAAGTCGGAGTTTTTGAAAGTGTTGATGAGGTTGGAGATATAAGGAAGGGGATAGACATTTTTGATGGTGTGGAAGTTGAGATATTGATAGTTCTGGCAAAGATGGTGAAGATATGACCATTACAAGACAGCAATACCATAAAAAAAGTTTTTTCACTTTTGAACAAATGAGCAGAATCTTAGTCAAATCATACAATATATGCCATTTTTTGTTAGTACAAACAAATATATATATATAAATAGTATGTTTGAGTTTAAAAAAGTTTACACACTTTTTGATATTATAATCTAATCTCATTCTCTTTTTCAACAAAGCACTATCCTCTTCTTGCTTAATATTGGCCAATCTAATCAGGCCATTGCCAAGAAAACTGGTCTGAGTTCTTCTGCTATATTCAAACTCCATTACAAATATGTAGTTTTCTGCCCTTTCAATACTGTTTCAAAGCATTTTTTCAAGCTTTAACTATTGTCTCTTGACTCTTCGATTATCTGTGCACTGCGTCAGATCCAAGCCCATGTCACTGCAGTCTTGTCCCTTTCTCTCCCCGACATTTCCAGCTGTGACTTTGCAAGACACGTGTCCCAGAAATGGGATATATTTTATGGTGTACTCTTGGATCTTCAGAACGATTTTAAGGCTTTTGTCAAATCTGTTGAAAACCTTTTGCCCATCGCGAGATCACTGGTTGACAGATGCATGTCAGTTGCTGTTTGTTCTGGGCTATTACTATTCACAAGAGCCAAGGTCATTCTTTCGAGAAGGTCGTCGTTGGTACATTCCCCTGGCTACAACATCACCTCCAGGGTCATGTGATTTGGTTCACACAGTGTGAAGATATGACCATTACAGGACAGCAATACCATAAAAAAAGTTTTTTCACTTTTGAACAAATGAGCAGAATCTTAGTCAAATCATACAATATATGCCATTTTTTGTTAGTACAAATGTCTGGTTAAAGTGAAGGTAGATCACAAGAGACATGCGCAAGACAGGAGAGAGATCAAAGGATGCATAAGGAAGGGTATCCAAAGCGTCAATGGATATGGTGAATACGTTGAACCCTTGCAAGATGCGCCCCAATCCAACGCCAAAATGAGCAAGAGAGCAGTGAGAACTTGTAAAGGCGTCCTCCAGTCTCACTTTCCTCTTGTCATTATTGACTTCTCTTCCAGGCTGATCAATTGGAGGACATCTTTACAAGTTCTCACTGCTCTCTTGCTCATTTCAGCGTTGGATTGGGGCGCATCTTGCGAGGGTTCAATGTATTCACCATATCCATTGACGCTTTGGGTACCCTTCCTTATGCATCCTTTGATCTCTCTCCTGTCTTGCACATGTCTCTTGTGATCTACCTTCACTTTAACCAGACGTTTGTACTAACAAAAAATGGCATATATTGTATGATTTGACTAAGATTCTGCTCATTTGTTCAAAAGTGAAAAAAACTTTTTTTATGGTATTGCTGTCTTGTAATGGTCATATCTTCACACTGTGTGAACCAAATCACATGACCCTGGAGGTGATGTTGTAGCCAGGGGGATGTACTATACATGACTTTATCAAAGCTAAGCAGAAGTCCCACAGTGTTCAGCAGTGGTTGAGGATTAGTATGGAAAGGGTTTTTAGAGTTACTATATAGCTAGAGAGATTAATGAATATCTTATTAACCAGCAGGTGGTAAATTCTGAAACATTGGGGGTATGTAGGTCATAGTAGGGGCTATCTTTCACTGAGGTATCAAAGGATATTGGTCCACAGGAAGTTATATAAATTCCACTTTTCAGATGTTTGATTTGCTATATATATGTGCATGCATGAAACTGGTTCATGCGTCACTAGTGGTATTAACATGGAAGGCTTAAAATAGCAAAAGTCTCATACTATATGTCTAATCCATATCAGGCAATGAATATGTTATACATAGCCACTATATTATATAATCACAAAGTATCTTGAACCTTCATAATGTACATATATCCTTCTACTTGAAATCACTAATAAGTGACTGTTACTAGATTCTACAGCCTGTATAGTACATTCAGTCAATGTAATGACTATACTAATTAAGGTATTCTGACTGATGACCCTCCAAATTGCACTGGTGTTGTCCATATTGTGCTGATACTTGTTTTATAGTATATCATATGCATTATTTCTCTTTAAGATAAAACAATGAAGAACCAACCAAAATCAGTAGTTCCCAGACAATATGTCTTGTCTCCATGGACTAAAACACTTTGCTCAAGGAAAGTATGAGAGAACTACTCTTGGTAAAAAAACTAATGCTAATAATATAGTCCCAAGCAAGAAAAGGGAAAAATAGTATACCAGGAGCCATGGTTTATTTACAAATCCTCCACATAAGTTTACAGATTGGTTGTCAAAGATAATTTCAGCCTAAAGTCTGATTAGTAAAAATGATACTTGTTGAAACTTTTGATTGTCCTTTGTCATTATACAAAGTCTGGGTTGCTTTTATGATTATTAATTCATCTAGACCCATGACATCATCCTTATCTTTCTTATCTTTCAGATGATGTCATATTATATCATCATGATGTAATAGCACATCATTCTCTTGGCAAATCATGCCATTACTGTGGAATGCAATATCTTATGTCTTACATATCTCTTCATAAGAAATCAATATGTATGTACAAACAAGTAGCTAGCACTACTTAAATCAGGGCCCTTTTGTCTCTAGAATACTAAGCTTTCCTTCACTTCCTTACTAGCTCTTCTTTTGCTATTACCTCTGCATCAAATGAGATCTAGCCATCTCATCAATACTAGGTGGATCTGCTAAAGAACAACAAGCCTCCTTATAGAGGTAATGGAGTTTGTGAGCACAATAGGCTTGTCTCAAGGAGTTCATAGATAGAGACAGTGGTCAGAAAGGAAGTCTGCTTGAAGTCCACAGTGCAAGAAATAAAGTCTGAAGGTAGACTGAGCTAGTCTGGATATAGGAGTAGTATAGATGGTAATAGTCTGAAAGTCTGAAATGATGAAAATGATGATAAGCAGTGATAAGAAGTGGTGAGAATGAAGTGTGTACATTTGTTCATGTATTAAATGGAAGATCAGAAGATGTATTTTCAGTGGAAACTACATATTTTATAGTTCATAGGATTTTAGAAACAAGTATCTGAACTTTAAGGAAAAGAAAAAAAAGATATAGCTATATCATAAAGCGAAGGTAGCAACATATGAAATATATTTCAAATGAATGTAACTGATAAGTGGAGATGATAGGATGATAAAATGAAGGAAATGAGAGCTGGTCCAAAGCAAAGCAGATTAAATAGTCTGGACTATCATCAGGCTAATGCAGACTTCCATTGAACTAGCAGTAGAGTAACAAAAAATGTGAAAGGAAGCTATCAAGAGTTAAGGATAAGGGATATATCACCATAGAGACCTATGGATCTCTACAATGCATCTAATGGACTTGAGTCAATGGCAATAGGTTACCTAATGAGTGGAAAAAGTTATATCAAGATGGTCTGAAAGATGGACAATATAGGAACTTGGCCTAAGATTTGTCTAGTGCTAATAAAACTTATTATAGGAACTCCTGGAAATGTTGCATCCAGAAGTGGTGATCAGGTAAACAAAGGGTTGTGTGAGGTCACTTAATCATTAGCTGATTATAGTATGTAAACTTGATCTTCTTATATATTAAGGGAGTTGGAATTAAAGGTCATAGAGTGTAGACTTAGGCTGATCCCTTGGGTAGTAAGTCTAGGCAAGGTGTAGTAGAATTCCTATAGGTAGGTTGTCCTGATGGGCCCTAGCAAAGGTTTGTCTAGAGAAATACTAATTAGATACTATAGGTAATAGTTTGCTTTGGGAATGTAACATCTAGATTGTTACGGTTGGTTCGGGTAGAGCCAATCGTAGCCTCAGTCATTCAAGAGTTCGGAGACCCAGTCCTTCATTAAGGAACTGATAGTTCGTAGGTTCAAAGGTTCAGTCCTTCGTTAAGGAACTGATGGTTCAAGGGTTCAAAGGGAGCATCCACTCAAAAGTAGGATGAGGACTTAGCAAGCAGTTCAAGGAGGTGAAGATAGATGTATTTCTGAGGAGGTCTAACTTAGGGATACATCGTAGAAATCTTGGGTTTATATATGATTAGGGAAACAAGATGACAAAGCGAGAGGAAACTCGTAGAAGGTTTCAGAATGTTCAAGAAGTGCAAGCGTGAGACAGAGATAAGAAGAAGCGGGCAATGAGATGAAGGAAAAGAGAGATAAGCATGGATCACAGTAGAATGTGAGAGAATGTTTGGGAAGAAAGGGGTTTTTAATAGGAAAAAGAAGAGAATCGTAACATAGATGGCAAGATCATAAGATGTTAAGATATTAAGATGGTGGGATAATCCAGCAAGATGTTGAGATGTTGAGATGTTGAGATGCTCAGTTGCTTCTTGGTAGTTAACTTGGCACTACACTTAGTAGACTCAAAAAGGTGATTATAACTCTGTCTTATTGTCTTAGCTAAGGAGTTGGCAGGTTGGCTTAAATAAGTAAAGTGTAGCCCTTATTTGATACTACAGGTTGCTTACTAATAGGGGATCAGATGCCTTTTGTTTCCCAAAAAAGATTTTCTTCCAAAAGGGTCATTCTAGGAATGTGTTCTTGTTTAGATACAAATCCTATTAATCTAGTAGTAGTTTTATAGTCCTATTTACTTTTCTCTGGGGTACCCTGCCTTATTAGATTTTATTAGATTTCCCAGGTGATTTCTTATCAGATGAGATAATTTAAGATAAAAAATGAAATGCTCTTTGCAGGCCAAAATACCTCCCTTTATATATATAAATATATATATAGGAGGCTGTGTTAGCCAATCAGAGGGGGGCATGATCACTTTGTCTTATTGGCACTTAGCTATAAAGAGAAATCAAAAGAATAGTCAGCTATGTACAAATGTGTGAGTATAAGGATATAACTGAAGAGATTAATGAATATTTTAATAATTAGTGGGTGGAAAAATCTGGAAAAATAGGGGTGGGTAGGTCATGGTAGGGGTTATCTTTTCCTATGGTGTCAAAGGATATGATCTACAGGAAGCTGTGGAAATTCCACTTCTCAGGTGACTGATTTGCTACATATGTATGTGGATGTATGACACTGATTTTGTGCAGGTCAGCATCACAACAAATAATTTATAGGAATTATTGTGCACTTGTAGCACCATAAAGCAATGTATACATGTAAATTAGGCATGTACATGTATACTACAAGGATGTATGCAATGAGAGGCAGAAAATGGGCAAGCAGGTAGTATTTCAGCCTAGTAAGAATTTGTAGTGTAAGTGAGAAAGCTATAATGGTGGATAAAAACCCTTGCACTCCAGTATGCAAATGCTGCTTATGGACTGGTGAGCTGTGTGTTGGATCTCAGTGAATAGAGAGTTCACTGTATTGGATTAGTGTAGCTACCTGTTGGATCTACAGTAGGGTAAGTAAAGGTAGCAATGGGGAGATACTAGCTAACTCACCTCAGTGAATAGAGAGTTCACTGAGGTGTACCGTAAAGGAACGGGCGCGAGGTAACATCGTGATTAAGTAAGCGTAACTATAAACGGAATCTAACACTCCCCCTCAAGCACGAAGCCCTAGCTCGAAAGCAAAGTGCTTGGCTTTGACTGAGGGAAGAGCTTTAGTAAGTGTATCGGCAACCATATCATTAGTAGGGCAATAGAGTAAATGAATGGAGCCGTCCGAAATTGTAAAACGAATAAAATGATACCTAATGTCTATGTGTTTCGTGCGCGCGTGATAGCTACCATCCTTTGTCAGCGCTATGGCCGATTGGTTGTCGCAATACAGAGTGGTAGGCTGTTTGAGCGGTTGGAATACTTCAGCGATGAGCCGTCGAAGCCAGATGGTCTCCTTGGCGGCATGGGTTGCGGCGACGTACTCGGCCTCGGTAGTCGACAGCGTGACTAGTTCCTGCTTACGAGAACTCCAAAGAATAGCTCCGCCGTCTACGAGAAATGCGAATCCAGTGATCGCATGCCGGTGTTCCTGTGACGCGCCGTCTGCATCAGCATAGCCAACGAGGCTGCTTTTCTGCATGCCATATGTTAGTTTCCAACCCCTTGTGCCGAGTAAATAGCGGTAGATTCGTTTGAGCGCTTCCCAATGCGCCCAACCAGGGTTCTCCATGAATTGAGCGAGCGTTGAGGTGGCAAAGGCAATATCAGAACGAGTACCGACTGCAAGGTACATTAACGAGCCGAGCGCAGCGCGGTAAGGGACTTGGCGCATCTTCGCCGCTTCGGTAGTGGACTGAGGGGACTGGTTTCGAGAGAACTGGGCATTCGGGTCCATTGGGATGGCGACCGGTTTCATGTCGTCAAAGTTGTACTTTGTCAGGATGGCTTTTATGTATGGTTCCTGTGAAACGGAGATGGTCCGTGCCTCCCGATCGCGCACGATCTTCATCCCGAGTAGCCAGCTGATGGGACCCAGGTCGGTGATCTTGAAACGGGTCCCGATCTCGTCCTTGAAGGCTTTGATCAGCTCTTTCGAGCTCCCCGTCACGGTACAATCATCGACGTGCGATGCGACGATGAGTAGGTCAGTCCCGATGCGTGCGATGAACACTCCCCAGTCGGCCTCCGTGCAGACGAACCCTAAGTTTTCGAGTTCGCCGCGTAAGTGCTTATACCATTTGAGTGCGCCTTGTTTTGAACCATAGAGAGCGACGCGTAGACGGGCGACTAGGTCCTGGCCGTCCTTGTCGAAGCCTGGAGGTAATTCCATGTAGATAACCTCGTCGTCGTCGAGATGGCCGTTGAGAAAGGCGCTGTGGAAGTCGAAAACGTCGATATTCCAGTCATATCGGGCGGCGATGGCAAGGATCAGACGGATGGAAGCGAGGCGGGCGACTGGTGCGTAGGTTTCATAGTAGTCAACTCCTTGTATTTGGGTGAATCCGCAGGCAACGAGTCTGGCCTTGTATTTGTCGATTTCGCCAGCTGAGTTCTTCTTTATCTTGAAGACCCACTTGCAATCGACGACGTTCGTTCCCTTGGATGGCCGGTTGACGACATCCCAGGTGTGTGCCTCGTTGAGACTGTTCATCTCCGCTTTGATGGCTTCGTCCCAGCGTGACCAATCAGGTCTTGCACGTGCTTCCTCGATGGTGCGTGGTTCCAATGCTTCCTCGTCGCACGTGCCTGCCATCATTGCGTAAGCGATACCTTCATCCTCCCATGCGGTCGCCGCATTAATTCCATCGTTCCCATCCTGCTCCCCCTCGTCATCGACACCCTCGACGCTGACAATACCACGGGGCAGGGTGCGTCCACCCTCCTGTCCGTCGTGCGATCCGACGCCCTCACGGAGCATCCAGATGTACGGTGATTCCATACGCTGGCGAGTCGATCGGCGAAGTTCGGGCGCAGCGTTCGTCTGGTCTGCTGGTTGAGGTTGTTTTACTTGAGGTATGTGCGCCGTTGCTCTGATGTCTGCGTCTGCGTCCGGTTCGCTAACAAACTTCTTGTTTGCTGGCCTGTCCTTGGCCATGTCTGCTTGGCGACTCAGCACGACACCCTCTGGCCGCTCAAACGACACGTTCCGCTCAACACCGATTTTGTTACCGTCCCGAAAATAGATTCGGTGGGCAGTGCTCTCTGGATCGAACCCAACCCAGAAGCCTTCTTGTGCGCGAGCATCTAGCTTCGTGCCACTGGCATCGTGTACCCAGATGCGAGTACCCCAGGTAGGTATATTCT
Organism: Boletus coccyginus; assembly: GCA_025782845.1. Lineage (NCBI taxonomy): Eukaryota > Fungi > Basidiomycota > Agaricomycetes > Boletales > Boletaceae > Boletus > Boletus coccyginus. Next base: position 11,876 of record JAHZSR010000200.1, read on the forward strand.
TTAGGTCTGGTTTGCGCTTATAGACGAGCTCGTATGGGGTTGCACCCTCGAGCGCTTTCGTAGGGGTTCGATTCTTCACCCAGACCGTATGCGAAATGGCTTCTCCCCATAACGTCTTGGGGAGACCACTGGCGTGTAGCATCGTACGCACGTGCTCGACGAGCGTGCGGTTGAGTCGCTCAGCGACACCGTTCGATTGTGGATGATCATGGGTGGTAAGTTTGTGTTCCGTCCCCTTGTTCTTCAAGTGACGTTTGAACTCATCGCTCAGGTATTCGCTGCCACGGTCCGATCGAAGCCGTTTGACCTTGGTGGTAAACTGGTTCCCCATCCAAGCCTCATACTGACGATAGGATTCGAAGGTGTCCGACTTCGCTCCCATAAGGTGGAGGTTGGTGTAACGAGTATGGTCATCCGTAAACGAGACATAGTATGTCTTGTGTCCCGGTGTAGCAACTGGTGATGGTCCCCAGACGTCGCTATGGACCTCATCGCCAAATGCGGCTTGGCGTTTGGGCTCGCGCGTCTTCCCTGTAGGTTTGCGCACAGCTTTTCCATACTCGCACGACTCGCATTGACCCATTCCTTCGTTTAGAGGGTCAAGCCTCACTCCTTCTACAAGGCCTTTGGCCAGCATGTCTCGGATGGACGAGGGGGCAATGTGACATAGGCGGGAGTGGAGCTCCTCTATCGTGAGGATTTCTGCTCCCCCTGCAGCTCCGGCATATGCTGTGGTCGTGCATTGCACCTTGTACAGCCTGTTGGTGAGAGGAATCTCTCCGAGGAGTTTCTTCATCTTGTTAAAAATTTGACAGGTTTCTCCTCGGAAAACTGCTACATATCCAGCCGCAGTGAGTTTCGCGATCGAAATCAATGTTGCGCCCATGTTAGGTGCGTACAATACATCTTTAAGGAGGACACGAGTAGTCGACTTCCCATTCGGTAGTTCGACATGAAGGTCTCCTTTCCCAATGGCGTTGAAGACTCGTTTATCAGCGGCTTTGATAGGATATGGGGGTATGTCAACGAAGTTGATGAGTCGTTCGCGGTAGGGTGTGAGGTGGAGCGTAGCGCCACTATCGTAAAGTTCGACAGTGCTGATGGTGGGTGGGACAGCATGTGCGAGTGTTGCATAGTCGTAAGTTGACACGCTCTCGCATGGCATATCTGATTCTTCGTCCATAGGTTCGTCACCACCAGCTGCAAGCCAGACAGCGTCGGGCTCATTATTTGTTGCTACGTTTGCGCTCTGGCCACCCTTCGACCCGGACGCGAAGTTCTTCTTGCCACGAGACTTCCAGCCCTTCGGGGCTTTGCCTTCTTGACCGCCACCTTCCTCCCAGCATTGTTGTTTCTTATGGCCTGACCAACCGCAGTTGAAACAGGTAAAGCTCGTTTTCTTCTTCTTCGAGCTCTCAGCTGAGAATGTGGTGTCATCGCTCTTTGCTTTAGACTTTCCTCCGTCCTGGATTATGAAGCGGTCATACTCGTCAATGACGAGACTAACTAGTTCGTCACTGGAGACCGTCTTCGCATTTAGCTTCATGGTTGACGATATCGAGGATAAGATTGTATTGTAGGAGCGGGGAAGCGAGGCGAAAATCATGTTGAACAGGTCTTCCTCTGACACTGACTTTCCCATCGATGCGAGGTCTTCTCGCATGGCCAGCATCTTTTCCAAGTGTGCTCGTGCATCACCTCCATCTTTCAGTTTCAGTTCGCCGAGCTGACGTCTCAGCTCGGTGCTGACGACGAGTGACTGCTGCTCGAATAAGGTGCTGAGAACTTTGTGGTATTCTTCAGCCGTAGATTTCCCAAGCATGCGAATGAAGAGAGAGTCGGGGATGACGACAGCTATCTGCTGTTTGACTATGGCATCCTTCTCGAGCCAGTCCGTGAGTGATTTCTGGTAGGTCGCCACCTCCAGTTTCTCATCTGCCGTAGTCGGTTTCCACCCGACCGACTTTCCGGTTGCTGGGTCTTCAGGTTTTGGTGATGTTCCATTGAGATGGCCAATTAGACCTCTCGTCACTAGTGATAGCTCGAGTCGGCCTTTCCAAATAGACCAATTCTTCCCTGTAGCCTCTAGCTTTGGGATTTTCATGAACTCGTCACCAAGTTTGAACGAATGCGACATTTCGACTGTGGCAGGATCTCGACAGCTGTACTAGATTATTTCGAGCTTCGAAAAAAATTTCTCTGAGTCGGTTATTGGGCAGGGCTCATAACCTGTTGGATCTCAGTGAATAGAGAGTTCACTGTATTGGATTAGTGTAGCTACCTGTTGGATCTACAGTAGGGTAAGTAAAGGTAGCAATGGGGAGATACTAGCTAACTCACCTCAGTGAATAGAGAGTTCACTGAGGTGTACCGTAAAGGAACGGGCGCGAGGTAACATCGTGATTAAGTAAGCGTAACTATAAACGGAATCTAACACTGTGAGGCTCATAGCAAGCTGAAACAATGAGGGACAGGGAAGAAAAGCATAAAAACTATTTACTATACAGTATAAAATTTTTTGACAGGGCTTTCAGAAACTCATGCCTTGCTTAGTCATACAACATAAACTGCCAGTCACAGCTAAACATGATACTGGTTATGTGAATGAAATAGCCAGGTTATTAACAGTAGTGACATTCTTGAACAGTTGCTTGGTTATACCGTAACTCACCTAACATGAATCTCTTCAAGACCCAAACTTCTGACCATGCAAGAGGGTCTTAATTTTTTATAACATGGTGGCACTGTGATCACCAATCATCTGAGATGTTGTTGTTCCTCTTTTGAAAATACAAGATACCATTCATATGTACTGCTGAATTATTGTCTGTGAACTCTTTACTTGCTATCAAATGTACTAGTATAGATATCAAGAATTGTAACCCTTACTGATACATATTCAATTGGAATTGCACAGACAATATCCAAGTTGTGCATATTGCATTAAAATTATATAAATATTGTTTAAATTATGGACATTATAGCACAAAAGGTTGCACATACTGCAGTTAAAAATTGTGGGAATTATTTGGCACTTGCAGCTTCATACACTAGGAGAAATGTGGATGCTGAAACTCCACTTCTCTTTAAAAATCCTATTTCAAAAAATAATAAGGTACACACTTTTAGAGGAAATGTGGGACTCAAGAGTATTTCCATCCTCATTAACTCTAGCTTCACACATGATGTGTAAGAAATTGATAGTTTTCTTTTCTAAAATACAGTGGCTCAAACAATTGTCTATATGTTTGGACATTTTCCACTAAAGTTAATAATTACTTCACATCTCCTAACCTGGACTCTAACCTAGTGAATCAAAATAAAACATGAAATTGTTTTGTTAAACAGTAAAAATAAATAATGATGATGAAATAATAAAAATAAACATTGAATAGTGGGATGTATATATGGTCTCTGATATCAAATATATATAATCACACATCTGTCAAGCAACTGAAATAAACACCCAAGTCAGCCACAATTTGATAAGTTATGGAGGTTACATTTTGTCAAATGTAGCCATTTGATTGGTAAAGATATAAAGAGTGTTATGATAAGCCTGTCTTTTGATTATCCTTCTGATAGAAAAAAAAAAGCAAATTGATTACAGAGATTGCAATTATCAAGCAAGTTAACTTCCATCAAATCAATCTTATAGTAGATTTAGATAGCTAAGTTAAGATAAGATATGGTAGAATTCTTTGTTTGCAAAACAGTTGATGTAGCATTACTCAGATGCATCCAAACAAGTCAGATGCCAAGGTGTACACCATACATTAGGAAAACCTTCAAGTCACAAGATTTTCAACAATTGTTTTAAAAAGACATGTAAAGATTCATATGTCAATTTCAATTATCAATTATTATTATTTAGTATTAATAAATATTTATAGGAGGTCAACTATCAAAATTTAGGAGACATATCATGTCTACCAGAAATTATACATTATCCATTAGTAATCTCTTCAACATTTTTCTAATGATATAAGCCAGCTGGACAGGAGCATGTGCTGACAGAAGTGAAATGCTGTCTTTTCTAGCTGGGGAAGTAGATTTCAAATCTCCAATTTCTGATGATAACATTTAGCTCAACTATACACTATTGGAAGTATGACTCAGATTACAGACAATTTGGATGACTTGGAAAAAGAACCTTTGATATAGTTTAAAGTTGAGTACATTGAGGCATAATAAGGCACAAGTACAGCTGCAATATTAGATCTTCAGACCAGTATGCAAGAAGCTCCCATGCTTCTTTCTTTCAAGCCCCTCATATTAGCTCTGCCACCAACCACAGTTTGATCTTGATCTTCATTACACTATCTCATTATCCAACCACTTCTTTGCAACCACTTCCTATTAGTTGTTTCTTACAATTACAAAAATCTCCCATCATTTCTACATAGATAGCACATCCTGACACAGATCCAAACCAGGAGCCCATGCCAGATTTCACAACTGATAGAGCTCTTATACTATGCAATGTACTCATAATAACTTTTGGTTGGAATGAAGAGCAGGCCATACAGCACCTGGAAGATACCTGGTAGCAGGGACATCCAGAGTGTAACCCATGTCAAGCACCATCAGACCTGCCCTAATAGGATCATCAGAAGAAGGGATCAGAGATGGATCAGGAAGGAGATATAGATGACTTGATAGATCTCAACAAGTGAATCCAGGACAAGAAGAAGCCATTTATTGGTAACTTCAAGGAAGACTTACTTTTTCCCAACATCATCATGTGTCACTCATCACAATATATATGTCTTTCAGAAAATTACAGCCTTTGAATATGTAAAGCTGTGGTACTTCACAAAGGAGGGCTGCTTTGAGGCCATAAAGCAAGCATACATGCAGGCCAATGATACTTTCAGTCTTCTCACCATCAATGATATGCTTATTCTCTGTTCAGTAGCCTCAGTGAAGGTATCCAAGTATGCCAAAGCTAATCTTGAGCTGTCACTCATGAAAATGCTGTAGGCATACACTTTATATCTGGAGTACATCAAGGAAGGAGGCTGGCCAGAGAAACATATATTAGCACTTTTCAAATTCTTTTGAAACCTTGAATGCCACCCCTTTTGAATATTCATGTGGCACGGAGACTGTATTCTTGCCATGTATGTAGCAAAGACCAGAAGACACTGGCATAACAAGTTAATATCAAACACTGTTTTCAATATTGCTATCATCAATGATAATATTCCAGCATGTCATCATTGAAGTCAATGATTCCATGTTAGGCAAGGTAAGTGCTTTCCATGCAATTTTCTTCCTTGCATGCTAACATTATAATGTCTTCACCCCACATTGTACATATTTCACCTATTTTTTCTTTGTGGTGTTTTTCACTTGATAACTTAACAAATGCCTCTTGTCATGCTTGACTTCACAGATCAAGAGTTTCATGACCTTAGAGGCATCCACTCCCTCTTCCAATTGACAGTTGAGCCACTCATGCACCTCATGCTGACTACATGCATGACTGCCATCAAAGCTTTTGCTTCAAACCTCCCCTACTGCACTTTCATGGCTCTAATGGATTACTCAAGGAGTTTCTGTCCCTTTGCCAACACAAACCCTGCCCAGAGGTGGTTATCATGAGATGATGTATACATAAGTCAGCTTACCCCTCCTGCCTTGGATGTCATTCCCATGATATCAACAATTGCAACATCCAACACCTGTGGAATGATATCCTGGCTTATGCCTAGTGCACTCATAAAGGGCACCTCATTGATACTAATGGAAATATCTTATGCCATGACTAGCAAAAGCTGCAGGGTTGCTTCCAATCCCACAATAATATCAAGCATGTCTGCTCAAGCTGTGAAAGTACCTTTCATGGCACTTAAAAATACCCCAAGGCACAGCTGCACAGTGGCAATAACACCTTATAATGTAGATAATTGGCAGGACTTTCTTTTACGAGCTGACTTGATACTCCAATATCCCAACCTCATTGAAGGGCTTATATATGGTTTCCGAGTACACATACCACACATCATCCAAATCTTTGCCCCATCTAATCACCCATCCATTAACTTGCACAAAGTGGTTTTCAATAACATTGTACATACATAAGGAACTTGCAAAACATTGATACATCAGCCCACTTTTGAAGAGCAAAATGTAGCAAATAGTGAGACACTTTTAATCATTCCCACTCTCCTTGATATCAAAGCCTGGCCAGCCAGGCAAATACCACATAATCCAGGACCTCCTACACTCCAGGAATTCAGGCCCAATAAAATTCATAAATTTTCATATGTCTTCAGATGAGTTCATTGCTTCATACAGTATCTTCCTCATAGTATTCCTACTCCTATTTTCACTTCTGCCAGATGAGCAGGGAGTAGTTGGAGATGTTGCCAAGACTTATTGTACTATTCCCATATATCTATTGTAGTGGCATAGTCTAGTAGTTTGCTTATCTGATTCACAATTTGCCTTAGATACTACTTTATGTTTCAGTTTTGGCCTGTCAGTGGACATTTACAGCAATGTTGCAAGTGCTGGTATGGACATCATGTGCTTTATTGACATTAGGCCCATTCTGCAATCAGTAGATGATCATGTATTCATTTGTATCCCTTGTGAACACTTACAATAGTACAATAAGTTTTGACATAATACTGCAGAGTATATTATATTCTGGGGGGGATCAGTAGTACATGGTGGCTGTTTCTGGTTCCAGGAAGGAATTTTACCAAATGGTTCCACTGAAAAATTTGATGAAGATTGCAACTTCATAGTCATAAGGAACGAGAGCACTGAGGAACACCCTTTTCCATATGGATTAAATGACATTTACAGTATCTTGAGTGCATTAGGAATTCCTTGGGAGCTATTAAAAAACATTTCATTTTCAACCACCCCTACTTTCATAAGCTTCACCTGGGACTTGAAACACCACACAGTAGCACTTGTAGAATCAAAGTGACATAAGAAAATCATTCAAGAGGACACACACTTTGCATGAGGTACAGAAACTGCTTGACAAGCTTATGTACATATTACTTGTCTTTTCCAAAGGGTATCTACTGTATACCTCACCAATTTGGAAGCCATGCTAACTTTATTCAGACACAAGCCTTTTGTCCCTCACACACCATCTAAAGGTTCCCAAGATAACATTTCTTAGTGAGTTGAGCACCCCACAGGACAAGCTTCTCTTGCACCTACAGTATACTAGCATCATGTGCATCCATCAATGTACAAGCCTTCTCAAATGTCAGCTCCTCCATCAGAATTGGAATTTATATTCAAGAATGCTGGCATGCCTGAATCCTTCGGCCAGGATAGAACATCAATAATCATGACATTGGCTGGGCAGAAGCAGTGGACTTCAAACTCCTCACCCATACTCTTCTCCTTTTCATACAACCCATTCATCTTTCTTATCCACAGCAACAATCAAAAAGTCATCAAAATGTGGTACTATAGTTACAGCTGAAAAAAACACATCAACAACATCTTCAAATAGCTCTCACTCAAGCTCATACACATCAATTGCTGCATCATCACTAAGTACATCCCCAGTGGAGGTAACCCCACCAATTTTGTTTTACATGACATTCTCTCTGCCCATACTCTACTTTTGCCTTCTGTCAACATCTCAGATGACCTTGTCCCTTTCCTCCTCAACTCCCCCAGTCATCCAATAGCAACATTTGCCTCACACACATAACCTCAGAGCCCAAAAACCTCCATGTCCCATATTGCTGGCATTGGCACTACAAGCATGGCCTGTCAACAATTTCCCCTCCCCCTTCTTTTCCTCCATTTTGTCATCATGCAAACAATCAGCAGAGCCAGCCCCAGCATGCCTACATTGCTCAGCAAAGGATCAACTCCTTCTCTGGTGCCCTTTGCACACTCAATCCTTGCAATTTCCACTACAGTACAAGGACATACAGCGGCTGCTCAATGTACTCACACACACATGGGCAGATTCCACAAAAGAGAATGTTGTGGTGAGGCAGTCTTCACCTGCCTGGCCACAATATTTTTTGCAGCAGCACTAATCTGCATGAAACTAATTTCATGCATGCACATAGCAAATCAGTTACCTGAGAAGTGGAATTTCCACAGCTCCCTGTGGACCATACCCTTTGATACCATAGGGAACGATAGCCCCTATCATGACCTACATACCTCTATTTTTCCATATTTTTCCACCCACTGGTTATTGAGATATTCATTAATCTCTCTAGTCAAATCCTTATACTTACACATTTGTACATAGCTCACTATTCCTTTCATTTCTCTTTATTTATCTGATTACTTAGCTAAGCGCCAGTGAGCCGAAGTGATCATGTGATCCCTAGCTACCATGTGACCTTGTCCCCATTAGTCTGTACAGCCCTGCACAGCCTACCCAGCCTCTTTGGCAGAGCAACCCAAATTTGAACTCCTCTGCTCAAAGTGTTTCTGCTTAATGTACTGGGTTTGTCAGCTTGTGCCTGGCATTAGTAGGCGATTGTGCCTTAATTTATAAGCCACCAGTCCTCTGATTGGCTGGCACAGCCTTTTATATTTATATATATAAAGAAGGACATTTAGACCTGCAAAGGACATCTCATCTTTTATCTCAGATTACCTCATCTGATAAGAGATCCCCTGGGAAACCTAATAAGACCTAATAAGGCAGGATACCCCAGAGCAAAGTAAATAGTAGTTTAGAACTACAACTAGACTATTAGAACTTGTATCTAAATAGAAAACAAGTACTTAAGACTATTCTTTTGGGAGAAATCCCTTTTTGGACAACAAAAGGCATCTGGTTCCTATTAGTAAGCAACCTAAGTGTCCTGTAGTACCAAATAAGGGCTACACTTTGCCTCTCTAAGCCAAACTTGCCAACTTTTTAATTAAGATAATAAGATTGAGTTATAATAACTCTTCTGAGTTCACTAAGTGTACTATCAAGTTAACCACCAATCAATAACTAAGTATCTTGACATCTTGACATCTCCACATTTTGCCTTCTGGATGCAACATTCCCAGGAGTTTCCTACTCACAAATCATTAGCATTAGGCAAAACCTAGATCAAGTTGCTCAATCACCCACCTTTTGTAACATCCAAATATAACTTTCCACAGGTACTAGGCAACCTATTGCCATTGACCTGAGCCCATTAGGTGTGTAATTTACCTAGAATCACCTTTACTAACCATACTTCAGGCTGAAACTATCTTGAACAACCCATTTATAAACTTACATGAAGGATTGGCAAACAAACCATGGCTCCTGGTATACCAAATTTCCCTTTTCTACTTGGAACTATATCCATTAGCATTAGCTCTGCCAAGGGTAGACCTTTCATACTTCCCTTGAGCAAAGTGTTCTAGCCTGTGGAGATAAGACATGTTGTTTGGAAACTACTATTTTTTGATTGGCTCTTCATTGTTTTGTCTAGAAGGAAGACAGCACATACAGATAAGTTCATCATACTCAATATCAAGGCTTTTGACCCAGCAGTGCACATCACATGAGCTGGTCTTTTCACACAGCATGATTAGAACAGTCTGCAGATAATCTGTTTCCAATTACTGTGGACAAAGAAGTCCCCCACTGGCAAGGAAGTTAGTTTGGCAGTGCAGGAAGGGCCACATGATTCCAAAGATGCTCTTAATAATTACTTCTGTGTAAACAATCCATTAATTGTGGTACCAATCTTTGCATATTGCTTGAAATCAGACTTCACTCCACTCACATGTTTCAAATTCCTAAAGGGGCAAATTTGGAATACTTGCTGTAAAAAATTCCCTTTGAGATTATCAAAGTCAAGGACAATTGGGCCGGCAACTCCTTCCTAATTTACCTGTGCAAACATGTGCAGATCATAGGTCCTTACATGCAAGCAAACCTGAAAGTTTGCATGGCATTTTTGCACCATACCATTCCTCCAATCCATTAGAGGAACTAAGTTCAAGCAACTAAGTTCAGCATTAGTCTGGACACATGGTCTAATGGGATCGACACAGACCTCTACTTATTGATTTTAATTACATTGGTTTGCCCCTTTCATTCTTATCTTATCTATTTCTTTCATACTGCTAAAGACTGGTTGGATCTTTCAGGCCAGACAGCTTCCCTTATTAGAATTGGCTTCTGTCACTTAGAATTTTGATCTGTTCTATGGCTTTTGATTTCATTTCTCTTTTCTTGATATATATTACTTTTATTGGTTGTAATGTGAGTCCCAGATATACTGGGACTATAAAGCCATGTACCTTAGAGTTAGAACATACTTTTGGTTGAATTTATGAACTACTCAAACCTCTTGTCATCACCATATTAACATTGTTACTGTTCACCATCACTGCTCACCACAACTTTAATGCTCCTCTTTCGTCTTCTACTCCTCACTGGTCTTCCAGACTTCTCATTTCTTGATCAGATATCCTTTGGACTAGTATTGGACTAGTCAAGTAATTCCCTGGACTTCTTTGTTTCACTTACCTATTTACAAAGTCCCTTTTGGGATGAATAATATTCGCTCTCCTATCCCTTTTTCTGGCCTGAAACTAGTGGTTCCTACCTCCTAGTTACCTTCAGGCTTTTTACTATCTTGACAACTGGAGCCCATTGTGAGGGATTTACAAATAGATTCTAGAAGAAGTCTATGGCTGATGGTCCAATGTCAAGAGCTTGAAATTTTACGTGAACATTTTAGAAATTTGTAGATTGATGGAAAAGGCTTGCTTCTACTCCAACCAGTTCCCCTTCAAGACATCCATTATAATCATGCTGATCTCCCTGACTTATCAAAGTTTGCCTTTAGCCTGTTGTTAGATGATAACTTTGATCCTTCAGCCATTTCAGCCACTAGTGATTCTGACTGGCCGGGCACCTTTTGATTCCTCCCCTTTATTTCCCCATCACCTGACATACTGCCTTCAGCCACCTTAAGTACCCCCGCCAGCAGCACCACTTCTCCTAGCCTAGATTTAGAAAATTTACCTGACAGGCACAACCTTAGTAACTTTATACTGGAAGCATATATCTACTCAATTCTATCATAACAGTCAAGAATATTGCATCTCACCTTCTAATTTTCTTCATTGCTATTACCTCTCTCAACAAGCACTTCCTTCTCCTCATTGTCATCTTTTATGCCCCTCCCCTATTTTCTTGACTACTCTATGTCTTCTTATTGGAAATACCTATGATTTTTGGTCCCCTCTTCCTCACTATTCTTTGCCACTTCTTATTCTGGACTTTTGTCCCCATCATCGCTGACCACTCCAACATCATCTCAGTCCCCACAATACCAACTCCTGCCAGCTTCTCCTCCACCAATGGCCCAAATCACCCAGATGTCACTCCACAGAATCCAAAATATCCTGAAGTTTGATGGAAAAATACTGGCTCTGCTGCCACATTTCCTTAAAGATATTGACATCCTTGAAACTACTACCATCATCACAGAGGCTGCCAAAATTCATACTGCCAGAAGATACACAGATCTCAAAGATGCTGAAGGTTAGGAGCTTCTAGATAAAGCAATCGCCACTCTGGCTGACTGGAATGCCTTCATCATCACTGTCAAAAAGTTATACCCCAGTTGCAAAGGAGCTAACTGGTACTGCCACATTGATATCCAATATTTAGTTTAGGAATATCAGGCTAAGCCTATGAGATCTATGAAAGATCTAGGCAAGTACCAGTGAAAATTCATGATGATTGCAAGGATCTCCATTAATAGTTACAAGCTTTCAGACTTAGACCAAGACATACTGTTTCTGACTGGCCTACCTGCCAACCTTGAGAATCAAGTCCACCAACATTTCCTCATCACAAAGACCACTCACCACTCTTTTAACCCCTATCCAATCGCCAACACACTTGAGGCAACATAGTTCCTCCTCACCAGCTTTGTACTCTGTCCCCTTGCTGCCACTACCTTACCCCCAGCTTAGTTATACTATTTCACCTGAGTAGTAGCACCTCCAGTGCCCATATATCTACTCCCTGCAATACCAGTCACTGCTCCAGCTATCAAGCAGGAGCAAGTAAGTACATAGTGCATGGTCTTGAAAAGCTGTGCCTTCTATGCAGACCCAGCCATTTCATGGATAGCTGTTCTCTAGTGAATGCCTATATTCAATCTGGCAAAGCCAGTTGTGGTACTGACAGTTGGTTGTATATGCCTGACAGGAAGTATATTCCACAGGTGCCCAGTACTTGCTGCCTCTGAAAGTGCCTGAATTGTCTACCTGCCCCTGGATCTGCTTCCATCTCCTTGGTCATCACTGCTGGTATCTTTTCCATCACCAAAGAGTCCACTGATGCCATACTAAATATTGAACTGTCAGTCTTCTTGATCCTGGTTTCCAAAGACTGGAATAATGCCCCAGATCCCATATAGTCTAATTCCAATTTCCAAGAGTATCTTGCCAATGCCTGGGCCAACTTCCAATCAGACAAGAAAGATAAAGGGAAGTGTGTTCACTTTGATAGTGTTGAAATACTGTCTCAGAAGACTAGTTGCCTTGGTTCCCAGGCTACCTCTGTCTCTAAGGAACTTATCTCCCTGGCGGTTGAAGCCTCATGGTCTTGAATGTCAAGCTCCTCAACTTCTTCAACATCATGATCCTTAATACTGACCCTATCATAATCCTCTAGTATCATTCCCCCTTATGTTGATATTGCTGATCCATCATCATTCCTTGTCCTGACAACCAATTTAAGTATTCATTCCCCCTTGAAGATGAGACTGCCCTAAAGCACCTCTTAGATTGGATCCTTATGACCATAGTACTGGTTTCTATTTGTGAATTCATCACAGTCATATCAGACATCCGTTAGCAGCTTAAGGACATGTTGATGGCTAAACATATCTCTATTTCTACTAACTCCATACAAGTTAATGAGCTCACCAGATATGATCCTAGTGTAGTCAAATATACATTCAGTGAGAGCATTCTTTGCAGTGATAACAGTCAGATTGTCATGCACCATTCAGTATCACTTTGGACTCTTGAAGCCAAGGTCATTAGCACCAGCTGGTCTATCCTCAGAGTCCTCAACTTGAGCTCTGAGATAGTCACCATACCTAAATGGATATGGGAAGACCTTGATCTACCAGTTAGGTCAGATTACACAATGACCATGTCTAATGCTAACACCAGCATTGAGTCAACCCTTGGAGTTATCAACAATTTCCAACTCAACTTTGATGCTAGCAAAATCTTTCTACAAGTACAAGTGATATCCCACACAAACTTTGACTTACTCCTTAGTTGCCCTATCCATTGCCTCATGAGTGCCTCTACCAAGGACTTCCCCAATGGCTCCCGAATGATCACCCTCTAAGATTTCAACTTGGAAAAGGTATATAGGCTATTCACCTGCACTTGGACAGAAGGATGTCTGTGTTGCCAGTGTGGACTATTTTGTTCAAATAACTAGTCTATCATTACCATGGGTTTTTAGACTCCAATGATCTACCAAAGGGTTGGGGAGAGTCTCAAAGTACCATTTCCATTTCACCATTCATCTATCATACTCCATTTTCTTCTTTCCAGACTATACTATGACAGCTGGACTTATCCTTATCTCATCATACCCTACTCCTATCTTATGATTTTCTCTCTTCTACTCAGTCCACTTTGATGCCTGCCCACCTGGCCATGTTCAAGGTGACTTATTCTTTTCATATCATATCCTATTTCTTGGCTTACAAGCTAGTGGCCAAGAAGGTTCAATCAGTACTAGCTCCTTTCAAGAAGGAGTACCAAGTACTCTGCTGATTACCTGATAATTTATTAGCTGGACCCCTTACCTATGCACCCCCCTGACTTCACCCCTGGCTTGCATTTCACATAGGAATGTACTAATGCCCTTAACCTTGACCCTATCAATTGGTTGTGGCCAGAGGAACTCAAGCTAGTCCAGTGGATAGTCTGCATGCACAAGAAGGCCTCTGCTTGAATTCCAACTGAGTAAGGTCATCTAGATGAATGGTACTTCCTGCCAGTGAAGATACCAACCATGTCCCATATACCTTGGATACTCTACAACATTCCAGTCATCCTATCCCCATGACACCAGGCCATCCAGATCATCAAAGACCATATCACCTCTGGTGTATATGGGCTGTCCACTACAGTCTATGACTTTTCATCATTTCTATCTGCTTAGTCATTCTTCTTCTCTAACTGTATATAAACACAATGTCCTTATGATGTATCTCCAACTTAGACCTCCTTAGGAATACATCTTACTTCTCCTCCTTGAATGTTCTCTAAGTCTCCATCCTACTTCTAAGTGGATGCTTACCTTGAACTCTTGATAGTTCAAACAAGGACTAAATCTTTGAACCTTTGAAAGACTAAGGCTATATTTGGCCCTACCTGGACCAACCATAACACCCCTTACTTACCATAGACTACCCTCACTGAATACCACTGAGGTAAGACTGGTAGGCACAGAAGCTGATAAAAGACTGAAGAAGACAAGTTGGGTGACAATCTGCATATTGTTTCTACTCTCTTTTTCTTTTACTTACATAATTTCTTTTCTTTTAAACATGTTTAATCTCTTTCTTTCTTTTCCTTTCTTTTCACTTTATCAATGATCAGACAATCAAGATATATTATATGAACTATTTACATGACAGGCAAGGAGTAGCAGACTACTATGGACTACTGGACTACCTACACATCCAGTTCTGTCAGCTCTTTGACAATTTCATCCAATTTAATCATTATCTCACCATGCTCCACCTCAAAGGCCTTGATGTTGGCCCAGACTTGGTAGAGGTAGGAGTAAAGGACACCAAGGTGTCTTATGAGTCCATCTCATGCCTTTTGGACAGTTAACTTTCCTATTGGTTTCCTTGCCACCACATGCTGCTTCCCCTTCTCTTTAATCAATATTGGCTTGACCTTCTTTATATCGTCATTCTTGTCTTTATTGACTTTGCTTGGCAAAGCCACCCTTTTGCTGGACTCAGCCTTGGCCATGGTCCATACTGGTCCACTACCTGTAATGGGGTCAGCAAATAATTTCAATACTTGCTGAATCCACTTATTCTTCATCATCTCAACCATTACTGAGTCTTTAACAAGCTTTCATGGTCTGTACCTGCCTTGTATGAGGCTGCACCTGGTCTTGAGCCAGTTGCAGCATACACATGCTTTACTGGTCCCCTTTTCATACTTGTTTACTAGCCTGGTCCTCTTGCATGCCTCATAGGCATTTGTGACACCAAGTAGCCTTGGCTGCCAAGTTGAGATTAGGGCAGCCTTCTTCTTTGGTACACCTGCACCTTCTCCTTCCTCTTTCTTCTCCTCTGTGTGCTCCTGCTAGACTGCCATTAAATCAGTTTGGTTATGAAAATCAAGAGGAAATGCTCACCTTGAGAGCTGACAATATCATTGACAGAGCATTTGATGATGCCACCCTTATGCCAGCTACACTCAACCTCCACCATGTTTATTACTGACTCTTATATTGGCAAAGGGATCTTGACTATGGCTAAAGGGGGCAGAAGGACATTCTTATATACAATCCACCCCACTTGTGTTTATTCAACCTTCATAATGATGGTGACCAACTTGTCCTTGAGCACCATGTCCAACCCTAGGTTGCTTGCCTCCTGCTGGGCTGTGTCCCACCATACCTTACTGATGGCAGTTAGCACCTCAGACTACTGAATGCCTGATTTCACTTACCATCACTTGTCCAAACTTAACCATCCATTTATCTTGTTCCTCCCAGAGACTCTTCCTGTTATCTGGTGTGATCTTGGCTACCACTTCCAGTCAGTCTGTTGTTTTCTTGAAACAGTGGTGGACAGCCTGTCAATGGGCCATGCTGGCCTTGTTGAGTCTGATGGAATCAAGTTGAGATTGAAATTGGGGCATGGATGGAGTATGAAAAGAAGAGAAGTTGAGTGAAGTAAGACTGCATGGACAAGTTATATATGCCAGCCTGGCTTACCTACATGTTTCCAACTTCACATTGTTAATTACCTTATATCAGCAGGTTGAATCTGACTGGGGACAGTCAGTAGCTAAGTCTCTTGCAAATGTAAAGACTGGTGTGTTTCTATGGTCATATCCCTCTTCTCAAATATGTTTTGTTGCCCTCTTCACTTCTGATATCATTCTCCCAGCCTTCCACACATAGACCCATCATTTCTGTTAAAGACCAGTATACAAACCATTAGTCTGGATGCATCAATCTAATAGAATCAATATGGACTTTTACTTATTGATTTTAATTATATTAATTTGCCCCTTTCATTCTTATCTTATCTATTTCTCTTATCTCTTGATCTCTTATCTATTCCTTTTATACTACTGAAGATCAGTCAGGTCTTTTATACCTGACAGCTTCTTTTATTAGAATTGGCTTCTGTCATTTAGAGTTTTGATCTGTTCTGTGCCTTTTCATTTCATTTCACTTTTCTTAACATACATATATTACTCTTCTTGGTTGTAGTGCAAGGCCCAGGTATATCTGAACTATAAAGTCATGTATCTTAGAGTTAAAACATATTTTTGAGTTGGATTCATGAACTGCTCAAATCTCTTGTCACCACCATACCAATACCATCACCATTCACTGTCACTACTCACCATGACCTCAGTGTTCCTCTTTCATTTTCTGTTCCTTGTTAGTCTTTCAGACTTTTTCGTTTCTTGATCAAATATTCTTCAGACTAGCATTGGACTAGTCAAGTCTCTAGACTTCTCTCTTTCACTCATCTGTTTATGAGTCCCTTTTGGAGTGAATAATACTTGCTCCCCTATCCCTTTTTCTGGCTCAAGACTAGTGGTTCCTACCTCCTAGTCACTTTTAGGTCTTTTATTATCTTTATAATGGCCCATGTTTACCTAAGCATAGCGCCAGTCCAAAGATAGGTGGCTTTGCGTTCTCCTATGGACAATTTATCTGTCAGCTTTGATTTTATCCACTCAGTGTTGTTTGAAAGTCATGTGGGGAGCAAGGAGAATAGCATCACAGGTGTGGAAACTCAGCTCCATTCCACCATGAGATTTCAACCCACCACACCAATGTGTAGTGCTAAAAAGGCCCTGCAGCTGTTTTACTAATCATCAAGGTAGTTGTGATGCTGAACATTTACATCATGTATTCTACTATTATTTTTTAAAATCCACTCTTGTCCTTTATGGAGTAGAAAAACCATATATAGGGCAATGTGATAACTAGGTATTATTAATGGAGGGGGCACCCATTCCTCCTCCCACTTCCTCAACTTCACAAATGCCTAGTAGTTAGCAGCGTACTTCACCTAGCTTAGCCTTAAGGTCCAGCCTTAGTTCATAGACATCTCAAGTTATAATTCTACCTGCAGATTGCCTGATGTGAGTGCAGTATCAAAGGAGGCTGGCCAGTGAATGCATGTAAGTACACATGCATGTCTAGTAGCTGTGCAAGAAGATGAGAGTATATATACATGACATAGAGTACTGTCTTTGATGTGCTGTTACAATTCCAGCACCTCACCAGCTGACCTCCTAGGCCATCATCAGGCACAATGGTAATGAATGGACAGTGTTTCTAGTGTAATGATGTCTTGAGCCCTCCATGGTGACAAGCCTGAAAGCTTCTCTAGCAGTGACCTTTTCATCTCAGGTTTTCAAGGCAAGCATAGTAGTGAATACCTGTGATGTGGACCATCTGCATATACTTCTGACCCAGGTGGTGACAGCATATGTCTCCATCTATGTTGACTCACAACTATCACTGTCAGGTGTCTTGCACAGGTGGTATGACTTCAACCCTCCTGGAATA
>JAHZSR010000201.1:0-29400 GCA_025782845.1 Boletus coccyginus
TCAACAAAGTCAATGAGGAAAGAAGCCTTATAAGCTGTCCGCAAGGACTCCTGCTATGCAGGGTGCCCATGCTTCTTCCTTAAATAAACAGATGAACTGAAAAGGGAAAGGGAAAGCATGTGCAAATGAGCTTGAAAGTTTTGCAAATATGGTTGACAGTAATATGGCAGGTATGATGATGGATGTTGATGAGTTTCAACAGGAAGTCGAATATGACCAATGGGATGCCAAGTCTTATACTGTGAATGCAGGGGACTTCGAAGAACCCATGGCACCTTTTGGTACTGGTCATGCTTCCTCCTTGTCCTTTCGATCCAGCTCCTCTCCCCCAGCGCTTTAGGAGAGGAGCAAAATCAAAGCCAAGTGAAGTTGTTGCTAATTTCCATGGAGATTTCTGGCAAAATGCCGATGGTACTTGGAAAGGGGGCATAGATCATTCCATCCTACTCCATGAAGAGCATAACAATAATGCTAGATCAGATGATGAGTATGATAATGTACCTGATGGCAAATACTACTATAATTCTGCTTATTCAGGGGCTTTTGCCCTAGGTGCAAAAGATCACAATACTGAGAATCATTGGCTCATTGATTCGGGATGTTCCGATCATGTTTCGCCTTATCTTGATGACTTTTCTGATTTGTAGAAAGGGACATGTTTCTGTGGCACTGCTAATGATGGTGTTATGCAGACGTACGGTCCTGGAACTGTGATATTTAAACAGGAAAAGACAGGACCATTCCCATCATTCTCAAGAACGTCTGGTATACCCCTGATGCTCATAACCATCTTCTTTTGGTTACTACTCTCACAGACACTGGATATTCCTGTGAGATCACAGATCAGACCATGATCCAGGATAATCAAGGAAGGGTGGCAATACAGGTGTCTGCTTTATTTCCACCTTCTCCACTCCACTGGTTTCGGTCCTCTCTGATCACTCCAACTGGATCAGTTAACTTCTTGCAGGATCTCAAGTCATTTGACTTGTGGCATCACCGTTTTGGACATCCTTTCAAGAACGCTCTCCGTCATGCTCATCAGCATTTGACGGGTGTTCCCGCCATTCAGCCACCCACTTCTATGTCTACTTGCAAAGGCTGTGCACTTGGCAAGGTACATCAGCGGGATTTTCCTACTTCATCTTCACGCTCTTCTCACATGCTTGATCTCATCCATACTGATTTGTGTGAAATGCCAACCTTGTTGCATTCTCGTAACAAGTGGATCATCACTTTTCTTGATGACACTTCTGGTTTTGGTAGCTTGCATTTTTTGCACTCCAAGTCCGACGCTATACAGGCACTTCAGGATTTGATTGCTTGGGCGGAGAACCAAACAGGCTTTTGTCTCTGCTCTGTGTGTTCGGACCATGGGGGGAATACATTAATCATTCTCTTCGGACGTTCCTCTCATCCAAAGGTATTGAGCATCAAACCTCTGTACCTCGTACCCCTCAACAAAATGGTCGTGCTGAACGTTTTAATTGCATAATCCTTGAAAAGTCTGAGGCAACATCAGCAAATCCTGGTTTTTGCCATAGTGTTCATAGTACTCATAGTACTCATAGTATTTATAGTGTTTTCATAGATGATTCATAGTACTCATAGTACTCATAGTTTATAGTATTTTCATAGTGATCTCATAGTATCCATAGTATTTCCATAGTATTCATAGTATTCATAGTGGTACTCATCCCAATCCATTTTTTTAAATACTCTTTAACTAGTACACTTTGCTATATCTTTTTGCCACACTTTTTACTATACCTTTTGCTACACTTTCTTTACCACACTTCATTAGCACAATCAGGGTTACTGTCCAGTGCTGTCCAGTATCATAGTACTCATAGTATCATCATAGTCTTTCATAGTGTTGGCTAAAATCATAGTATGTCACAGTTTGTTAGAGTATTACCATAGTCTGTCATAGTATGTCACAGTTTGCCAGAGTATTGCCATAGTCTATCATAGTCTGTCACAGTCTATCATAGTATGTCATAGTTTGTCACAGTATAATAATGATAGTAAAAAGTGAATCAAAAAGTGTAGAGTTAGGATTAGCATGAATTAAAATTAGACTTAGAATTGCAATGTCCAAAGGATGGTGAAGAAGTGTGGCCAAATGTGGTTAAAAATATGGCAGGGTGTAGTGAAAAGTGTACACAAGTATCAGAAAGTGTAGCAGGGGTGGACAGAGATATTTAATGAAAAATGTAGCAAAGTGTGGTGTCAAAGGTCAGAGATGTAGTCATATACATCTAATGGTTTATATTATGCAAGGTTTTGTGGTCTAATGGTTAATGTGTTTGAAAATTGTCATTTTGGGAAAGTCTTGAGTTCAACTCTTGCCACTGGCATATATTTATAATTTCCATTTGATCATTTGAACCTATAGTAAAGAGTACATGAAAAGTATAATAAATATGAGTGTAGTCTTGAAATTAAAATTAGAAGTGTGTAAAAGTGTATTATAGGGGTTGGATTAGAATTAGACTTCAATGTATATTAAAAATGTAGGATTGGGATTAGGATTAGTAGTATACTACAAGTTGAGTAGGATTAGGGTTAGTAGGTGTATTAATCAAAACATTAATTTTTTGGTTCATTTTTTACTCAACTTTATTACACTATGACACACTATGACAGACTGTGATAGACTATGAGATTACTATGACACACTATGACACACTATGATAGACTGTCACAGACTATGAGATCACTATGAGAGTCTATGAACACACTGTGAAACACTATGATTATAGCCAACACTATGAAAGACTATGAGAGTACTATGAGAGTACTATCTATATGGACCCTCACTATGAGCACTATGACACTGTCCAGCACTGTCCAGCACTGTACAGCCAACCCTTATTTTGCTGATGAATACACCAACATGTCTGTTTGCCACCATCTTTTTGGAAGGATGCTGTCGAGACTGTTCTCCACATCTATAACAGACAGCCTATGCATCATCTTGATTGGTCTACTCCCATATCCAAATGGAATGGCAGTAAACCAGATGTTTCCTATTTTAAGGTATTTGGATGTTGTGCCTATGTATTCATTCCAAAAGAAGATTGAGCTAATAAGCTAGCTGCGAAAGCAGAGGAAGTGATCTTCATTGGATATGAAAAGGGAACAAAAGGATACCACTTCTGGTCTCCTAAAAGAAGAACAGTAATTGTTTCTTCTACTGTCATATTCGATGAACTTGTATTCCCCTATTGTTCTGGAAAGTCAGAAGACAAACCTGCCGAGATTTCTATTCCAGACAACCTTTCGGACTAGGATCAAGACGAGAATAAAGACCCTGATTCAGCTGATTATATTCTAGTCACTCGTCATTACCTCTTTCCATCTATGGATGGTCATGATCCCAATCAACAATTCCCCCCTCGAGAAATCAACAGCCTCCTTGAACTCCTTCTCCTACTCCTTCTGAACCAATACCT
Organism: Boletus coccyginus; assembly: GCA_025782845.1. NCBI lineage: Eukaryota > Fungi > Basidiomycota > Agaricomycetes > Boletales > Boletaceae > Boletus > Boletus coccyginus. The sequence goes on from JAHZSR010000201.1 coordinate 3,459, forward strand.
GATGAACCTCATCATGGTAATCATATTCACAATCCATGCATTCTTTCTGATAATGCATATGGAGCTAGACCTTCTGTGGAGATTGAATGAGATGTTCAAACATCTATTCCTACGAATGAGGAAGATGATTTAGGTTCACTCTATAGTGCACACTTTTTCGGCTCTTTAATGGCCTCTGCAGTATCCATGACTGCAACACCGTCGCACTATAAAGACGTTCTGAAACTTTCAAAAGAAGATCAGACCAAATGAGGATTGCTATGGAAGAGGAAATTAAGTCGCTTAAAGAGCGCAAAGTATGGGAATTGGTTGACCTTCCACCTGATGAAAACCTGTCAAAGGGAGATGGGTATATGTTGTCAAAAGCGATGGCTGTACCAAGGCTTGCTTCGTAGCAAAAGGCTTTACACAAGTCTACGGATAGATTTCGAAGAAACCTTTTCACCAGTTGCAAGATTCAAGACTGTTCGACTTCTTCTATCAATTGTAGCACTTGAAGATTGGGAAATTGAAGTGCTAGATGTCAAGACTGCTTTCCTATTTGGAGAACTTGATGAAGAAATTTATATGGAACAGCCTAAAGGTTTCATACAACCCGCATGGAGAAGAAAGTTTGTCGCTTGCTTAGGGCAATCTATGGCTTAAAACAAGCTGCCCTACAATGGAACAAGGCACTTCACAAGTCTCTTTTAGCTATGGGATTTGTTAGGACACATGGAGATCCTGGTGTCTATGTTCATTTTAACGGTCAGGACATTATCATCTTAGTCATTTATGTTGACGATGTTTTATTCCTTGGCTCAACCACTCCTATCTTTTGAGGAAGAAGAAAGATTTATGAGCAAATGGAAAGTTGTGATCTAGGAGCTGCTACTGAATATCTTGGCATGCGTATAACACGCAACCGTTCTAAACAGACTGAAACTTGATCAAGTTGCTTATGCGAAAAATTAATTGGTGCTTCAGACTCGATAATGCCAAAGTAGCTCATACCCTCTTCCTTCTGGATACAACCCTGCTCCACTCACCATGGAAACCTCCTCCCAACTCCGCAGTCATTATCAGTCAGTGATTGGATCACTGCTGTATATTATGCTGGGAACTCGCCCAGATATTGCCTTTGCTATTATCAAGATGTCACAGTTCTCCATCAATCTGGATGAACATTTGCAGAAAGCACTCTATATAGTGCGGTATCTAATTGGTACCAAGGATCTCTGCATTACCTATGATGGATCTTCTCAATCCAGCATTATGGCATACTTTGATACAGATTGGGCTGGAGATCATGAAACTCATCGATCTACCTCTGGCTATGTGATGTTCATTGGCAATGGAATAGTTCTTGGCTTTCCAGATGACAACGGAAGATAACCTTGTCTTCAACAGAGGCAGAATATGTTGGAATGACAGAAGCTGCAAAACAGCTTTTTTGGATTCAGATTCTTCTTTCCGAATTGAGGTTTAACCTCAAAACCATTCCTCTACTCTGTAACAATCAAGGTGCCATGTTCCTTGCTGCTAATCCAGCGCAAGAAGGTCATTCAAAACACATAGAAATTCCAGAACACTATATCCGAGAATGTGTTACAGATGGGAAAATAAACTCTTCTATATTCCCACTGATGAACAAGTTGCAGATATCTTTACAAAGAATCTGACATGGCAACACTTTGAGGAAAACTGGAAGAAACTTTCTCTTATGTCATATTCATCCCTTCCATCATGAATAGCAAGGTGGAGTATTGAAATATTTAGATTCATTAGCTAAATCTTAACCTGTCTGGGTTGCTCTTCATGATTACTAATTCATCTAGACCCATGACATCATTGTTCTAGACCAGTGACATCATTCTTATCTCTTATCTTTATGATGACATCATATTATATCATTATGGTGAAACATCACACCATTCTCTTGGCATATTGTGCCATACCTTGCGCACTATCTGCCATTGGCTGCCTATTGCTGCACACTGCTGTGTATTATACAGCCTTTATCCTTTTAGGATATATTCATAATAGATACACACAATCACTGTACACTATATAAACCCGGCTCCTTCAGAGCCTACAATCCAAGTTCTTTACTTCATATTACGACGTGAATAACTACTAGCAACTAGCTTGCAAGTCATCTACAGCAAGTGAGTACTCTCCCTCACTAGGATCACCCTTGTGCTGTTATCTCTGCATCCAAAGGAACCTAGCAATTCCTTTAGTTACTGACAGTTCCTGTCCGCATAGCTAATAAAGTGTATAGCACCATAGTAGACTCAGGTAGTGAAGTCAATATCATTACTAGAGAACTATGGGAGAAATTGCAAGTACTGATGGATATTGGCGCTGACCTGCACCAAACTGTTTGGATGTGGATATATAGTTATTGTATATGTGATGCTAGACATTTGACTCGAGATTTGAGTTTTTACTATATTCCCACGGTCCAAATGCTTAGCTAATTGAGGGACATATAGACCATAGTGTCTAGTATATACCTCTATTTTTCCTTATTTGTTTGTTCACAGGTTGTGGGGAAACAAAATGATTTCTCCCAACATACTTTTATTACTATCTACAAGTATATAGCAACCATTTTCTTAATATCTCTTTTACCCTTAAGTACTTAGCCAAGTGTCAGAGAAGCAATTGGAGCATGTGACCTCAGTTGTAAATCACCTGACTCAGATCATGTGACCTTGCACAGCATGAGTCATAATGAGTCACAGTGAGTTAAATGAGGACTAATCAAAGCACTGCCGCAAAATGATCATGTGATTTGCACAGCATGAGTCATTGCCAAGCCAAAGGCTATTTTTAGCTCATTGCAAGTCATTTTCTGACAGGGTGAGTCAAAGTGAGTCAGTATGAGTCAACATGAGTTATATTTTGGCACAGCCACCTCAGAACCAAAGGTAGCACAGCCACATGTAAATTACTATATAAGGAGCGCGATTCAGCCCCATTTAGACAGTTCCCTCTTTTAGAAAGTTCCCTCTTTTAGGAAAAAGGTTCCTATTTGAATTGAACTCAACCAACAAGTACTCACAAGTGCACCCCTTTACAAACAGACAGTGAGGCTGTGTAGAGTAGTTCCCACGCTATAAATAGAGCTACTTAGACCCATAGTTAGGAGTATACTGAATCCCTTAGGATAGGGTCAGTTAGGACACCTTTAGGGAGAAAATCCCAGAGCGAACAACTAAAGGGAATAGATCCCCAGCTAGTAGGGAGATCTAATAGTTCATTAGTACCTTGGAAAAGGGTTGAGTCGAGCATTTAAGCTGATTGCCAACTTCTTAGTGCATAATAGAATCAGTTTAGGAAAGACTATTCTGTGTGTCCAAGTAACGTGTGAGAATCAGTAGCAAAAGTGAAGCGTATTGACGCTACCTACCCAATTGAGCATTCCTAATTGACTGGAGCTAATTGGAAGTCATTGAAAGCACATCTTAGGGAAGTAATCCTAGTTGCTACAAAGTATCCTTCTAGTAACCTGAAAGTTGTCTAGATCATTCCCCAACTAACTATAGTACATTTCGTACACCATCCCAACAGAAACCAGACCCTTAATGTGTTGCTGAACCCCAATCCCCTCAACCTCGTTGAAGATTGATGAACAAACCACGTGTCTGATAGTCAACCCTTTTCTACAAGATTGATACTTGTTTCTAGTACCAACTTGACCAGGGAAGAGTACTTTCTTCACCTCACTTCAGGTTTACTATCCATGGAAGATAAGATTGGTTGTTTGGTAAGCGTTTCTTAGCATTTCTACTGATCTTATCTAGAAAGAAGACAACCCGTGGAAGATAAACCTGAAGTGAGATGAAGAGAGTACTCTTCCCTGGTCGAGTTGGTACTAGAAACAAGTATCAATCTCATAGAAAAGGGTTGACTATCAGGCATGTGGTTTGTTCATCAATCTTCAACGAGGTTGAGGGAATTGGGGTTCAGCAACATGTTAAGGGTCTGATTTCTGTTGGGATGGTGTACGAAATGTACTATAGTTAGTTGGGGAATGATCTAGATAACTTTCAGGTTGCTAGAAGGATACTTTGTAGCAACTAGGATTACTTCCCTAAGATGTGCTTTCAATGACTTCCAATTAGCTCCAGTCAATTAGGAATGCTCAATTGGGTAGGTAGCGTCAATACGCTTCACTTTTGCTACTGATTCTCACACGTTACTTGGACACACAGAATAGTCTTTCCTAAACTGATTCTATTATGCACTAAGGAGTTGGCAATCAGCTTAAATGCTCGACTCAACCCTTTTCCAAGGTACTAATGAACTATTAGATCTCCCTACTAGCTGGGGATCTATTCCCTTTAGTTGCCCGCTCTGGGATTTTCTCCCTAAAGGTGTCCTAACTGACCCTATCCTAAGGGATTCAGTATACTCCTAACTATGGGTCTAAGTAGCTCTATTTATAGCGTGGGAACTACTCTACACAGCCTCACTATCTGTTTGTAGAGGGGTGCACTTGTAAGCACTTGTTGGTTGAGTTCAATTCAAATAGGAACCTTTTTCCTAAAAGAGGGAACTTTCTAAAAGAGGGAACTGTCTAAATGGGGCTGAATCGCGCTCCTTATATAGTAATTTACATGTGGCTGTGCTACCTTTGGTTCTGAGGTGGCTGTGCCAAAATATAACTCATGTTGACTCATACTGACTCACTTTGACTCACCCTGTCAGAAAATGACTTGCAATGAGCTAAAAATAGCCTTTGGCTTGGCAATGACTCATGCTGTGCAGGTCACATGATCATTTTGCTAGTCTAGGGGCAGTGCTTTGATTAGTCCTCATTTAACTCACTGTGACTCATTATGACTCATGCTGTGTAAGGTCATATGATCTGAGTCAGGTGATTTACAACTGAGGTCACATGCTCCAATTGCTTCTCTGACACTTGGCTAAGTACTTAAGGGTAAAAGAGATATTAAGAAAATGGTTGCTATGTACTTGTAGGTAGTAATAAAAATATGTTGGGAGAAATCATTTTGTTTCCCCACAACCTGTGAACAAACAAATAAGGAAAAATAGAGGTATATACTAGACACTATGGTCTATATGTCCCTCAATTAGCTAAGCATTTGGACCGTGGGAATATAGTAAAAACTCAAATCTCGAGTCAAATGTCTAGCATCACATATACAATAACTATGTATCCACATCCAAACAGTTTGGTGCAGGTCAACGCTAGTCTAACACTATGTGATGTGAACGGGGGTAACAGTGAATTAAAAGGACTGATTCCTGATCTAGCCATACAGATAGGAGGACTAACTACTCATAGTAACTTTTGGGTATCTACAGATTGTCCCCTCGACATACTACTCGGCCACCCTTGGCAGTGGCAGAAGTTTGTCTCCATTGATGAGAGATTAGATGGAACATACCTAAGATTTAGCTACATTAATGGCAAAGATAATCAGACCTTGGAAATTCTTGTATGGCCGTCGGCTGCCAAGAATGGAAGTGCATCGCTTCTAATAGGAGGGTGCAGCTCCACTCAATCTTACTTGGGGAAGATAGTGGAGCTGGAGATCCAAAATGAACCAAATATGGAAGTGCACCCAGAGCTCGAGGCGCAAGAAGATCACAGCCCCAACAATACAAAGAATATTTAATTGTAAGTCCCCAGAGGGAGGGAATTTCTGGGGCATGATGCCAAATCAATCCTATCATCTATCTGATGCTTATCAGACTCTATTCCAATCCGAACCATTCCTTATGAGCTATGGGCAGCCCCTGTCCAAGCTCAATAATGCTTAACTTGGGACACTTGCCTCGCCTGTGCACACCCCGATCAGTAATTGCTTAGCCGACATCATCATTTTGAACTCAGTACAGTATGCCACTCTGCAGCCTATGCTGTATAATGTAGACAGCAATTACCAATTAGTTTACATACTTCCCATGGAATTACCCAAAGTGGACGTGGAACCCAATAAGCGACGGGTAAGCCTGCCCACTGTGGCACTACCTGATGATGTCCAAAAGATCACATCCCCTGTCCCCTACGTGATGTTTACCTGATTGAGTAATTGTACTGCTCCCTTCCTCCCTGGCTACCAAGCACAGCTCGACTACCTCCTCAAGCAGGAGAGCTACATATTGCCTCCTTCCATCCTCACCCCTCCTCTACAACATGATGATCCTCCTTCCCTTCTCTCTCTCCTCTGAATCAGTGGTCTGAGACGCAAGCTCAGTCAAGCTTGGGAGGAAAAGAAGATCGTTGACGAAGATGCCAATGATCGCCCATGGAAGGTACTGGGTGAGAGGATTTTAAACTTAGGGCTAACGAGTATACCACCGACTACCTCCCCAGCAATGGGAAGATTTCTTCTTCTCACCCCGTTCAAGGAGGATTGGCACCTTACGCCACGCTCAGGGTACATCATCACCCCGACTCCCTCTCTGACTTTCATTACAGACTATCCAATCGCCGAGGAAGATGATTGATCAGAGACCAGTAGTACCACTTCCACCTTGTCTATATGGAGCTCCGACATCTCTCAGTACCCATCGCCGCTGAGCAGAGACCTGGATCGACCTAGGAAGATGTTTTTCAGCCGATCCAACCCTCTGATGGAGGGGATTTTCGATCCAAATCAATTCCATACCTGGACGAATCAAAGGTTTGGAGTCCTTCCCTTCGGGGAAGGACATTTCGATGGGACTAACTCGTTCAAGATGAATGGGAACTATGGTACCACTTACTTCCAGCCACCCTTCGAGTATAACCCGGACTACCATCCATCCCCGCCCGAAGGAAAACTCACATCGCCGTATATCGATGCGGCGATCTTTCATACAACGACCTTCTACCTATCGCTAAGAAGGTATTTGGAGAAAGCATGCGACTGGGGACGGAGCGCCGAGGAGCGAGCAACTGATGCGTCACCCCCCTACAGTATATTTCGGCCGCACCCCATCCTATGAACTGCACATGCTCTGGCTCCAGATCGACCGTCACCGCCATCTCGAAGACATGCGAAAGTTTCGTGCAGACGCATATAGCGTTTTACATTCCTAGCAGTACTAACGCTCCCGCAGGCATTCGACTGCCTGCAAGAGACTGCGGCAGTGATTTTTATCGACGGCACAACCATCGCCCCCGCTGCAGTACACCGGGGGGAGTTTTTCCAGCAACGCGCACCATCAGCCAACCCACTCTTCACTCTCGAAGAGATCGGCTTCTTACGATCAGCAAGCGGAACGCTCCGATTCATGGGTGAGACGGAACTATCTGATCTAATTGATCAGATCTTACAGATCCCCCTCCCGGACGAAGACCTCGTCACCCAGCTCCTCCACGATTTTCATCTCGACGATCCCAACTCACTCGCCGGACGCCGCGCTACGGAAGCGCAGTCGCTCTATCGCGACGCGCGCCGACTTCGGGCAAAACAAGAAGATTTCTATTGGCAACACGGCACCATCAGAGATCGTCGCAGCCGCCGTCTGTCCCTCAGGGACTGATCGAGTATACCTCGATCCCCATCTAGTAACACTAACGAATGTTTCGTTTTATCTTTTTATGCTTATCTTTCATAATTTTTGGAAAAACCAGCGTCTTCGACGCTTTCATATGTGTTATCTTTTCTTCAGATAGTGAACTGAGACCCGAGCGCAGTTGCGCTCCGGGCTCGATCGTTTTGACAGTTCCGTGACAGATTTTTGACAGTTCCGTGACGTCCGTGACAGTCCCGTCCCCGAGACTGTATTATCGATTGTACTTCATTTCTCTCGTCTGTTCGTCCCCTCCCGCGACTTCTATGACTAGTGTTTCAGTTCGTCGCTACCTATGTATGTTAGGTGGATAATTGTATGTACGAATAGTTATGATGTGCCGCGCCCCAGACGTGCGCAAGTGTTTGTACACTAGTGTAGCCTGCAATCAAGTGCATTGTTATGGGCAACGACTTGTGACTGACACTAAGGTACATTAAATACAATATCCAAGGGACTAGGTATACAAAGTAGAGGCCGACACAGCCCGAGATGAATCACACAAGTCAGACACTGTACCCGAAAGATTAGGACCCTGCCCCCAAATAGGAAAGACAAAACGCCGTTCCCAAATCAAGAAGGAACTTTGCGGTCTTGTCAAAGCTGCGGATCAGCGGTCCCAAAATAGGATAGACACTCAGCAGACATGCTGATACTAATTTCGCTTATCAAGTTACGCCCTACCAGACTGTGCTCGCCTAAGGAAAATGCCGAACACTTTAAGATCCGACCACATAGTATATAAACTTGGCCTCGCCCTTAGCAACCGCGGGGTGGACTTTCCCCTCCCCCCCCCACCATCGCTTGAGGCGCATAGGACCAGGTACGCCCCATCCCCTCGTCAACCCAGTAACTTACTAGAGACCCGCCCCCCCTAGACTCGTACTTAGAGTCGACTAGGACTTACGCCGCCAGCTCCCTCGAAAGGAACAGTCGAACATACAACAAGGTATATCCTTTGTAGGCATGGCCAATATGATTAACCCATCAAATTTTCAGTGCGAGAGCGCCTGATCCGATGGTGTACATAGAGTCCACCCCCGCCTACTATAGCTATGAAGGACACCCTTACTGTATTGTTACCGTACTCCTACATACCCCCTCTTGTATCCCCTTTACGACAACATGGAAAGTGTGAGCGAAAACCCTGCCCGAATAAGTAGAGAAGTCAAACGGTTGACTGGCCAATGAGAATAACCCAACTATAAAGTATTTCTGTTCCCTGCGGAAACCAGCTCCACACACAGAGAAAGCTATACGAGGACATAAACCGAGTCTTTAGGTAGACCACGGTACACGAACATACGATAACCTTGCCATCTAGTCATACGAGACAACGAGCGCAATCTCACTAAACTATGGAAGAGAATACATAGTTGTTGCTACGCTGGCAATAGCACGAAGCTAACACCTTGAGTACGGTGAATACAACTGTGAATAGAAGGATTCCCTAATACGGTAAAACGGGAGCACTAGAAGCGTAGAGTATAGCTATTCGGCCTAGGCAGATCCAGTGTGATCCTAAGACCATATATAGGCATAGCTACGGACTACGATAGGAACTAGACTCTTACGTGTGACATCTAAGGGACAGATCTCACACCATATTAGGACGACATGCCTAAGAAGGGCGTACTAGCTATTAGTAACTGCCTGCCTAACGAAGCAGCAGTATCACTGATAGTATCTGCCTGCCTAACGAAGCAGCAGAACCATTAGGAGACATACAAATCAAGGCGATGACTACCAAGGCAATATACGAAGAACATAGTATGGATCGGTACTTACCCAAGAATCTAGATGCAGAGTCTATAGGGTTACTTACCCGATCAAGATCACACTCGTGTGTACAAACCTACGGAGCATATAAGCGGGTTGATCAATGCATCAAGCCAATCTCTACCGCAATTCCCCAGGAGTTTAAGGTCACCAGGACAATACCATACGATCCAATGATAACATTGGAACTCCTGAATGTACACTTTGGCCTACAGAGGCCCACTCGGAAGTTTACTCAGGCACGAATAGACAAGATTTTGAAGGACATGGAATCCTATCAATTCTTGTGGCCTGAAGAGCGTGATTTGTTTATCTATACGCTGATCAAGAATAAAGCAGCTATAGCCTTTGAAGATGAGGATAGGGGAACTCTTAAGGAAGAGTACTTTAGCCCCTACAAGATACCTCATGTACCACATAAGCCATGGCAGGAGAAAGGCATACGACTTGCCCCTGCATTGCGACAACGAATCATAGATCTGTTGCAACTCAAGATAAGAGCAGGAGTCTATGAATACTGCCAATCCCCCTACAGATCACGATGGTTCTGTACGTGGAATGAAGAGAAGCAGAAACTGAGAATAGTACATGACCTGCAACCACTAAATGCAGTTAGCATCAAGGAGTCATCAATTCCCCCACACCTGGATCAATTTGTAGACCAGTTCTTGGGAGGAAAATGCTTTACAGTCCTAGACCTATATTGGGGCTTTGATGCAAGAAAGATGGATCAAGCTAGTCGCGACATGACAGCCTTCCAAACCCCACTAGGACTACTATGGATAACCTCATTACCCACTGGATACACCAATTCACCCTCTGAATTCCAAGAATGCATGGTGTTTATATTCCAAGATGAAATCGCCAAGCAAGTGATGAATGTATTCATTGACGATGCACCAATACGAGGACCACTTACCACCTATCCTGATAAGGATGGGAACCCTGCAGTTCTATCAGAAAGACCAGGAATACGACAATATATCTGGGAACATGCAGAAGACTTGAATCGAATCTTACATCGATTGGCAGAAGCTGGAGGAACCTTCAATGGAAAGAAGCTTCAAATCTGCCAACCCCAAGTAGTAATACTTGGCCAGAATGTAGGAATCAACGGAAGAGAACCCGACGTACAACGCGTAAAGACCATAAAGGAATGGCCTACCCCTCAAAGTGCTACAGAAGCCAGACAATTCATGGGCCTATGTGGAACAGTTCGCATATGGATTCCTAATTACTCCCAGATAGCAAGAAGTATAACTTCTACCTGGAAGAGGGATGTACCCTTTGTCTGGACAGAAGAATGTCAAGAAGCCTTTGAGACTTTAAAGGAATTGATTACAACAGCACCCGCACTCTTACCTATAGATTATACATGTGGACGACCAATAGTGTTGTCAGTAGACTCTAGCTACATGGGGGTAGGAATGATTCTGTCACAAATAGATGAGCACGGTAAACGCCGCCCCTCTAGATATGGATCACTTCCCTTTTCCTTGGTAGAAGCTACCTACTCCCAACCTAAGCTGGAACTATTTGGCCTATTCCGAGCCCTACGACACTTCCGTCTATATGTAATTGGAGCTAAGAACCTCATAGTAGAGGTGGATGCCAAGTATATCAAGGGAATGCTAAATGAGCCTGAACTGCAACCAAATGCAGTAATCAACAGATGGATTCAGGGAATCCTTATGTTTGATTTTACTCTTGTTCATGTACCTGCAACACAGTTCAAGGTACCAGATGCATTATCCCGAAGACCACTGGAAGACCAAGCCAAGATAGAATCTTATGATGATAGCTGGCTTGATGAAATTGCCCTGTACTACGCACATTATGGACCCAGATTGCGTAAGAGCAATGGTATAAAGGAAGGTATCTCTAGGAGCATGACAGCATATGTACTGTCTGCCCAAGAGAATCAAGATACTACCCTTAGGCAGATATACGAGTATCTGACCAATCCTGAGCCTAAACCTGTTACTAATAAATTTCTACGAAAGGTTACCAAGTACTTCGTAAAGGCAGGACGCCTATTCAAGCGAACCAAGTCTGGATACCCCCTCTTAGTGATATTTGACCATAGTAAGCGGGAACAGATCTTGAGCCAAGCCCATGAGTCACTAGGTCACCACGGTGAGAAAGCCACCTGGGAAAACCTCAGACGCCGCTTCTATTGGCCTCAAATGTACCAAGATGTACGGCATCATGTCAAGTCTTGCCATGAGTGCCAGATTAGGAATACCGCTAAAGTCCATATTCCCATTATTACCCCACCACCAGCTACTGTATTCACAAAGGTTCATATTGATATCATGCACATGCCTGTAGCAAAGGGATATCGCTATATAGTGCTAGCCAGAGATGACTTATCTAAGTATGTCGAAGGCAAAGCTCTACGACAAGCATCTGCCCGAGCAGTGGCCCAGTTTGTGCTAGATGATATTATATACAGATATGGAGGTGTGGGAAGGATAGTCACAGATAATGGACCAGAATTCAAAGGAGCCCTATCGGACATACTTGCACAACATGGAATACCTCAAGTATTTATCAGCCCTTACAATTCACAAGCTAATGGAGTGGTTGAGCAAGGCCACTTTGCAATTAGAGAAGCTTTAGTGAAGGCTTGTGAAGGAAAGATACACTTGTGGCCAGACAAGCTGCAAGCAGCCTTATTTGCAGACAATATCACTGTACGACGATCGACAGGATATTCTGCATATTACCTTTTACATGGAGTTGACCCAGTATTACCCTTCGATTTATGGGAGTCAACCTTCTTGGTTGAAGGTTTTGATCAAGAACTTTCCCATGAGGAATTATTAGCACTACGGATAAGGCAAATAGAACGACGAGAAGAAGACTTGGAAAGAGCCATAGCAACCTTACGAGATTCTAGATTGAACTCTAAGCGCCAATTTGAAAAGCGATTTGAAACCAGATTGGTGCAAGGAAGCTACAGTGAGGTGCAAAACCGTTGCAATGCCTAACCTCAAACCGGGGCGCGAAGCGCCCCACAATCACTTGTGGGAATTTCACTTTGCTTTGGTGGGAACAAATAAAGTACAAACCCTTAGCTACAACGTTGTCCCCAGGGTCATGTGATTTCGCTTACATACTGCAAAGATACATCCATTTCAAAACACCAATACCATTGCAACAGTTTTGCACCTTTTGCTTTCCAGGGTATATTAGTACTTGGTATAGCCTCCCTTTGCCTTGATAACTGCTTCAATCCTTCTAGGCATGCTCTCTATCAACTTCTGACACTCTTCAACTGCTATCCCCTCCCAATCAACCTGAACTCTCTCCCACAATTCATGAATCCCCTTAGGAGAGGAATCATGATCTGCTAGTCTTCTTTTGAGATAACCCCAGAGGTGCTCAATGGGGTTGAGGTCAGGAGACTGTGCAGGCCATACCATAGTATGAAAATCCTGCTCCTGAAGCCAATCCTTCACCTTCTTGCAAGTATGTTTGGGGTCATTGTCCTGCTGAAAGATGATGTCAGGAGGATCAAGACCATAAAACTGCAAAGAATTGAGCAGTTCATCCTTCAAAATCTGAAGGTAAAGATCCCCATCCATCCTACCATCAATCTTGGTAGCATAGCCAACTCCCTGCCAAGTCATACAGCCCCACATCATCAAAGAACCTCCTCCAAACTTCACTGTACCTTCCACCAGCCTATCACTTAGCCCTTCCCCTGCCTTTTTCCACACCCACTTGCGCCCATCTGACCCTAGGCGATTGATTTTGGTCTCATCAGACCATACTACCTTCTTCCAGTCCTCCAGAGTCCAATCTTTATGAGCATAAGCAAAGTCTCGACGAGCCCTACGATGCTTGGCTGAAAGGAAGAGGCCATTTGGACTTGACCACAGCTTTCATACCTGTCTTCCTCAACTGTCTGCGCACTGTGGAGGTAGAGAGAGGCTGTTTGACTATATTGGTGAGTGCCTTGGTCACCTGAACAGCATTCTCTGCCTTTCCAGAGGAGATAAGACGAATGGCATGCCAGACATTGGCAGAGGAAAACTTGGATGGACGACCTCCAGTAGCTTTTTGAAGCTCAAAACGCTCTTTGGAGCGTAATCTGGATATGGTAGACACATTAAGACCAGTAGTGGATGCAATAGAGTGAGCAGATTGGCCAGCATCAAGCATAGAGAGGATGGTTTGTTTTTGAGTAAAAGAGATGGTTCTCATGATGGTTGTGGTTGGAAACAAAGATGCGTGTGAACTATTTTAAACTCAGACATGGTTCTAATATGTGTATGTTTGTTTGTATGACCAAACATAACCAAATAACACTTGATTTCAATGTAATGAGCAAAGGGTGCAAAACTGTTGCAATGGTATTGATGTTTTGAAATGGATGTATCTTTGCAGTATGTAAGCGAAATCACATGACCCTGGGGACAAAGTTGTAGCTAAGGGTTTGTACTTTATTTGTTTCCACCACAGCAAAGTGAAATTCCCACAAGTGATTGCGGGGCGCTTCGCGCCCCAGTTTGGGGTTAGGTATTGCAACGGTTTTGCACCTCACTGTAAGGCAAATAGAACAACGGAAAGAAGATTTGGAAAAAGCCATAGCAACCTTACGAGATTCTAGATTGAACTCTAAGTGCCAATTTGAAAAGTGATTTGAAATCAGATTGGTATAAGAAAGCTATGCCCCTGGAGACCTGGTACTAATTAGGAATACAGCAGTAGAGAAAGAGCTGAATAGAAAAACTAAGCCTAGGTATCTAGGCCCATACAAAGTAATCAGATGAACTCAAGAAGGAAGTTACAAACTAGCAGAAGTTGACGGAGTGCAACTGGCTAGACCGATTGCAGCATTCAGAGTAATACCTTACATACAGAGGCACTCCCTAACAAAGTCAAATAAAAAAGAAGAAGACCCTGAGATAACCACAGATAAAGAAGACGCATCATTAGAAGATGGGGAACAATATGAGCGCAAACTCAATAAACTACCTACAAAATCTAATACCACTGATAGTGACAGATCTGACACAGAATCAGATATCAACTGAGACTACACATACCACTAGCCCCCTATCAGATTGGCAAGTTCATTTCCGCCGACAAAATTTGCATATTCAGAATCGATTATGGCAGGTTGTCTATTATTGGGTAGCTCACTTGTTTACTGAGCACCCCACCTGAATTTACCACTCCACATTTGATCTCACACCCTTAGCAGAGCCAATCACCCATACAAACCATATAACCATTCCTAGGACTAGTCTAGAGAAGACTATAGTAATACCCTCAGCTACTGAGTGTACTGAGTGTAGATCTGCTTGTAAGGACCTACAACAGATAGAACACAATAGAGAAGAACTATGGGCATTAGAGAAGTACATAGTTCATTAGTACCTTGGGAAAGGGTCGAGTCGAGCATTGAAGCTGATTGCCAACTCCTTAGTGCATAATAGAATCAGTTTAAGAAAGACTATTCTGTATATTTAAGTAATGTGTGTGAATCAGTAGTGAGAGTGAAGCGTATTTACGCTACCTACCCAATTGAGCATTCCTAGCCGACTAGAGCTAACTGGAAATCATTGAGAGTGCATCTTAGGGGAGTAACTCTAGTCGCTACGAAGTATCCTTCTAGCAACCCGAGAGTTGTCTAGACCATTTTCCCAACTATCCATTGTACATTTCATACATCACCACCCCAACTGAAAACCAGACCCTCAACGTATTGCTGAACCCCAATCCTCCTCAACCTCATTGAAGATTGACGAACAAACCACATGCCTGATAGTCAACCCCTTTCTATGAGATTGATACTTGTTTCTAGTACCAACTTGACCAGGGAAGAGTACTCTCTTCACCTCACTTCAGGTTTACTATCCATGAAGATAAGATTGGTTGTCTGGTAAGCATTTTCTTAGTGTTTCTACTGATCTTATCTAGAAAGAAGACACCGTGTTATGGTGGGGGCATATATATGAAAGCTGTGCATTAGTTGCTTGAGTAAAGTGGGATATTTATGAGATAGTTTGAACTTTATTAATATGTTCTGCCACTGTCTGCATTGTAAGGTGTAAGTGCCTTACTTTGCAGGCAAGCCAACAGCACACTGATGAAGGGGGCATTCCTGAGCTCCATGGTTGGTGTCTTTACAACCTGAATATTTGTGGTTGTGTCCTTGACTTGAGCAACCACAGGGCCGCTGGAAGTCTCAGCAGAGGACTCATCCAGTTTTATTGAGCAGCCATCCTTGCTGGTCACATGTACAATGAGTTGATGCTGAGTTGTCCCACAGGGATGCTGCATCACAGGGGGGACAATTGGGATGGACTTTGTGAGTTCCAAGGCACTTTGGGCAGGTAGGTGTGGACTTGTTGTTGTGAAAGGAACATCGCCATTTGTTGTTGTGACTCCAGCTATGCTGTGATGACCTCTCTCTGGATTGTGATCTGCGGCATACAGTGTGCGGACCTCTTGCAGAGCCTGAAAAGTGGGATAAAGCAGACCACAAGGGTCGCCAGCTGTGAGTGTCTCATGTGAATTGCTGACCATGTTTCATTGACTGGAACTAATTGGCCCATGCCTGGTCCATCTGGATAAGCAGAAGAAAAATTGCACCATTGTGTGTGAGGCAAAGGGAAAAGGGGAAGCAGTAGTGGAGGAAATGATAGCAATAGCAGCAGCAGCAGTGATAATAGCAGTGTGCCATTGGCAGTGTCAGCAGCAGTAGCATTGATGGGTCACAATTTGTGAATGTGATAAGTTGCAAGAGTACAAGAAAGAAAATTTAGTTTTGTATAATTTTGTGTGAACCGAGATGTACCTGCTCAAGATTGGCTTGGACTTCCCTGGAGTCTAGTTTGCATGCTATTTTAGCAAGAAGATCTTTATTGATGGTGGCAATGTTGTAAGCTTTGCAAAGTGCAAGCTTATTGTGCCAGTTCACGCACGCTCTTGACATGTAATGCAGTAGCACTCTTTCTTCTCGCTCCCCTTCCTCTTACATGGGGTGATTATCCAAGTTGTGGAAAAACCAATTGAAAGAGTTGATGGCATTGTCACCCCATTTTGCATTGTCTATAGCTGTGAGGAAGAGGTTCTTGGCATACATGAACTCACTATACATGTATGTGAGGTGATGGTTAAGTTTCACATTTCTAGATGCTGCGAGTGAACTGGCTGATCAAACAGTTACTTGACCTTCCTCTGCTTTGGTTATTGTGAGAGTGTCATTCTTGTCTGACTGCCTGACAACACAAGTGGCCTCATGGAGTCCTTCTCTGAAGAAATACCAAAGTAGGACATGTTTGTATGCTTCGATACGCTTGATTGCATAATCTGCTGGTCTGACAGTGAAAGTGGTGGCAATGCACATGTCTGGATCAAACATAATGGACTACATGCCTGTCAGTTGTGCTGCATCTGCTGCCTGCTCTTCCTGGCCTCAGTTTTCTCTGGGAGCATTTCCTTTGCAAGGTGGTGGTGGATCTTAGTCGGATTGACACTGTGGGTCACCTTTGTCTCTTTCAGGGTCTTCATCATCACCTCCTTCTGGGCACACTCCTTCCAGTCCAGTCTGTTCCCATTGCTGTTCTAGAAAGATAATGGCTTTGTCATGGTTCATCCACTGTGCTGCCATTGTGAGTTCTACAAGGGCTGCAAAACCAGATAGGGCAAAATCTAGAGGAAGGATAGGGTCTTGATCCATTGTCAATGTGGGTGTGGGTGTCCTGCTGAATTCAAACTAAATGAGTGTTGAAGGACCTGATAAGGTGTGGTGATATGAGTGACTGCTGTGTTGACCTGCACAATACTAGTTTTATGCATGCACATAGTAAATCAGTCATCTGAGAAGTGAAATTTCCACAGCTCTCTGCAGACAATACTCTTTGATACCATAGGGAAATATAGCCCCTATCATGAGCTACATACCCCTATTTTTCCAGATTTTTCCACCTACCAGTTATTGAGATATTCATTAATCTCTCTAGTCATATCCTTACACTTGTACATTTGTACATAGCATACTATTCCCTTGATTTCTCTTTATTTATCTGATTACTTAGCTAAGTGCCAGTGAGACGAAGTGATCATGTGACCCCTAGCTACCATGTGACCTTGTCCCCATTAGTCTGTACAGCCCTGCACAGCATAGCCAGCCTCTTTGGCAGAGCAACTCAAATTTGGACTCTTCTGCTCAAAGTGCTTCCCCTTAATGTGCCTGGGTTTGTCAGCTTGTGCCTGGCAATAGTAAGCGATTGTGCCTTAATTTATAAGCCATCAGTCCTCTGATTGGCTGGCACAGCCTCCTGTATTTACAGTAACTCCAAAAACTGTTGCAATGCCTAACCCCAATCCAGCGCGCGAAGCGCACTGCAATCACCTGTGGGAATCTCGCTTAGCATTAGTCAGACGAAATTATGTACATACCCCTGGCTACAATTCGGCCCCTGGGTCATGTGATTTGGCTGAGTGGCTGTGGAGATATGATCATTTTAAAATAACAAGTCCATTGCAATGGTTTATTCACTTTTGGTGAATAAGGTGGAATCTTGGGAAAATCATATGATATTTGGTAATATTTGGTCATATAAACATTGATCCACATATAAACATTATGTTTGAGTTTGAAAAAGTTCACATGCTTCTTTGTTTCCAACCACCATCATCATGAAATCTCTCTCTACTACCCAAAAAAACACAATCTTCTCTATGCTTGATGCAGGTCACTCTGCTCACTCCATTGCCTCTTCAACTGGTATTCATGTCTCCACCATATCCAGGCTCCACTCCAAAGAGCATTCTGAGCTCCAGAAGTCCACTGGAGGTCATCCATCTAAGCTTTTTCCTACCAACATTCGTCATGCTATCCATCTCATCTCTACTCACAAGGCAGAAAATGCTGTCCAGGTGACCAAGGCACTCACCAATATCATCAACCAACCCCTCTCCCCTAATACAGTCCACCAGCACTTGAAAAAGTCTAGCATGAAGGCTGTGGTGAAGAAAAAATAACCTCTTCTCTCAGACAAGCATCGTAGAGCTCGTATGGATTTTGCCTTTGCTCACAAGGACTGGACTGTGGAGGACTGAAAGAGGGTAGTATGGTCTGATAAGACCAAAATCAATCGCCTAGGGTCAGATGGCCACAAATGGGTGTGGAAAAAGTCAGGTGAAAAGCTTACTAACAGATTAGTGAAAGGAACTGTCAAGTTTGGAGGAGGTTCTGTGATGGTATGGGGTGTATGACTTGGCAGGGAGTTGGCTATGCTGCCAAGATTGATGGTAGGATGGACAGAGACCTGTACCTTCAGATTTTGAAAGATGAGCTGCTGAATACCCTGCAGCATTATGGTCTTGATCCTCCTAATATCATCTTTCAGCAGGACAATGACCCCAAGCATACTTGCAGGAAGGTGAAGGAGTGGCTGGAGGAGCAGGAATTTGAGACTATGGTGTGGCCTGCACAGTCTCCTGATCTAAATTCCATTGAACATCTCTGGGGCTATCTCAAAAGGAGGCTTGCAGAGCATGAACACCCCCCTAATGGAATTCTGGAGTTGTGGGATAGGATTCAGGTGGAGTGGAAGAGGATACCTGTTGAGGAGTGTCAGAAATTGATTGAAAGCATGCCTAGAAGAGTTCAGGCAGTGTTTAAGGCAAATGGAGGCTATACCAAGTACTGATATATCCAAAATACCCACTTCATAATGAAAGTGAATAAACTGTTGCAATGGACTTGTCATTTTAAAATGATCATATCTCCACAGCCATTGGGCCAAATCACATGACCTAGGGACCGATTTGTAGCCAGGGATATGTACATAATTTCGTCTAACTAATGCTAAGCAAGATTCCCACAGGTGGTTGCAGCACACTTTGCGTGCTGGATTGGGGTTAGGCATTGCAACAGTTTTTGGAGTCACTGTATGTATATAAAGGGGAGCATTTTGGCCTGCAGAGGGAATCTCATCTTCTACCTTAGATAATCTCATCTGATAAGAGATCCCCTGGGAAACCTAATAAGACCTAATAAGGCAGGGTATCCCAGAGCAAAGTAAATAGGAGTTTAGAACTATGTACTACTAGGATATTAGGACAAGTATCTAAGACTATCCTTTTGGGAGAAATCACTTTTTGGGCAACAAAAGGCATCTGGTCCCTATTAGTAAGCAACCTAAGCATCCTGTAATACCAAACAAGGGCTACACTTCACCTCTCTAAGCCAAACTTGCCTACTCCTTAGCTAGAACAATAAGATTGAGTTATAATAACCCTTCTGAGTCTATTAAGTGTACCGTCAAGTTAACTACCACCCAACAACTGAGCATCTCAACCTCTCTACATCTCAGCACATTGCCAGATTACTCCACCATCTTATCATTGTGACATCTCAACATCCTTCCATTTAAATGTTACATTCCTAGGGCAAACCTATACTCTTTTGTTTAGCATCTCCTAGCAAAATATTGCTAGGCCTCATTAGGACAATTTACTTATAGGACTCCTACTTCACCTTTCCTAGACTTACCATTCTAAGGGAGTAGAAAATCTCCTACACATAAATCATTAGCTCTAGGTGAAACTTAGGCCAAGTTCCTAAATTGTCCACCTTTCATACTACCCAAGTACAAGTTCCCATGGTTACTAGGCAAGCTACTGCCATTAACCTGAGCCCCTTAGGTGCATATTTCACCTAGGATCACTTTTACTAACCAGACTATAGGCTGAAACTATCTTGAACAACCAATCTGTAAACTTATGTGAAGGATTGGCGAACAAACCATGGCTCCTGGTACACTAAATTTCCCCTTTTCTACTTGGAACTAAATCCATCACCCTTAACTCTGCCAAGGGTAGACTTCTCATACCCCCCCTTGAGCAAAGTGTTCTAGCCCATGGAGACAAGACATGTTGTCTGGGAACCACTGATTTTTTGGTTGGTTCTTTATCATCTTGTCTAGAAGGAAGACAGTGTGAAAAGAAAGGAACAAGTTAGGGCATGGCTGGTAGGCTAATTGGTAAGAGAACAGAAGAGAAAGAGCTACCAAGACACAGCCACTCAATCAAAGACCAAATTCTATTCCTACTCGCATACTCATACTACTAGAATGACCACACATGGCTACATTTTATTGGTCTTGAGTCTCTTGATGGTGCAAGTGTTTCACTTACATACATTCAGTGCAGATATATAATACTGTAGTGATCTATTATCTGTACTGTCTAATAATTGTTTCTGGAATATTTGAGCAATTGTATATAACTTGTAACTGATTTGAATCAAAAGGCTGTCATCTTGAGTGGTCTAATGAACTGCAGCTCAAAACACACATGGTTCCAGCCTAGTTTGATTCCATATTTGATCTAATCATAGCTTGAGCTGCTGGTGAAGCTGAGGCCAGTGTAGTAACACTATGAAGGATTGCTGCAGCATGAAGGAATCTGGGATCATGATTCTAAACATGAAGTATGACACAACATGTCAATATGGTGTTGTACCATGTCATAATAAATAACTATGTTAATATTTCAAAATTATCTATTGTGAGCAGAAAATGGGAACTGAAACAACCTAAAGCTCTTGCTAAGGCTGCTTGCTCTTGAGTACACTTGGTAGCTAACTTCTTAGGGACATAGTTTAGGGGAATCAACCCATGTAAGATAAGGAAAGGGGAGTGAGTCAGCCAGAGGAGTAGAAGGGAAAACTCCAAGGAGGGCAAGACTGGGGAGCCTTGACCACTGCTTGGGGGGCTTTATATACTACATAAATGTATGTACATGTTGTGCATAGATCTATAGATAAGATGAGTCCCTGAACATGTGTACAACACATATATTAGTACAGCCATGGAATGGAAGCATAACATGAGGGGAAAGCATGGAAAGAAGCAGGAACATGAGGAGGAGGGATGTAAATAATAAAATGGAAGCATAACCCTGACCATGAGGATGTGGCAGAGATCATAAATTAATGAGAGATCATAAATGAAGAAGCATGATGTGGCAGCAGATGAAAGGCATGAGGAGGAGGTATGGATTAAGAATGAAAGAATCATATGTAAGTGATCAGAAGGTTCATAAATGATCAGAAGAGAAGGCATAGCCATACCACAGGGTGAAGAGGTGAGGAGGTGAGGAGGTGAGGAGGTGAGAAAGTGAGGAGGTGAGGAGGTGAAGAGGTGAAGAGGTGAAGGAGTGAAGATGTGAAGAGTTGGAGGGGTATCCTGTAATATGGTGAAGGTGTGAAAAAGTGACATGGTGACATGGTGAAGAGGTGAAACATAGAAGGGTGGTCCAGACCATCCTAGAGATTAGATAGAGATTGCCAGCAATCAAGAGATAAGAATTATCACATATCTAATGTGAGTTGATTGCACTTCTGGTGCATAGATAACTTGATTGTACATGCCCAGTGCAGTTGATAAGAAGATTGCACCTGTCCAAGGTGTCAGATAAGGGGTAACACCTATCCTGTGTGCTTGATGAAGGGATGGCACATGTCCAGAGTGCCTGATAAGGGAATCTACCCTTGAAGAAGTGAAGAAAGTAAAAAGATAAATGCATCAAGCATAGTTGCAAGTTGACAGCTGTTACAGGAACAGTTCCAGCACTTCTCAAAGATGTGGATAGTGTCCTTGGTGCTGGGTTAGAGTAAAATAAATTGTGGAGTTGATACCATGCCAGTATGGCTTAAAGTTGACTCAATCATCTTTTCTATTATATTTTGGTTTGATATATTTCAAGTATCACAAAATAATTTTACTTCCCCAGTCAAACTATATTATGTATTGGCTTTTTGAATTTAGTGTTTGTGTACATATATATATTGAAAACATTACAGGATCAAGAATACATTGTATCATGCATTGGATATCTAAATTTACATGAAGACTTTTCCACTGGCAGAAATTGAAATGCCTGAATCAATCTATTGCTTCAAGAATATTTTCTGTATTGTTCTGTCATTTCTGTGCACATTCCCTTGCCCTGCCTTTCTGCCTTCAAGAGAACTTCAGGTCATACATGTAACATGGTGCAAACCATTTTCTTTGTTCAGTGGGTGGAGGCTTTGAATCAAATTGTAAATCAAAAGAATGTTGGAGGATATATTAGACACATACATGTGATTTTGAAGAATAATATCAACAACCATGTCCACTTTTTGAGTATTAGATGCTTTTCCATACTGTCTAAAGACCTCCTCCAATGCCTTTGAAATCCTATTGTGTGAACCTGATGCCTTGTACTGCTTGGCTGCAGAAGAGAATGGTTGAGGATCATGCTGTTGATGTAAAAAATAAGAATGCTTTGATATTCCAATGATATCTGCAATTTATTAAATAAATTATATATACTATGTAGATCAAGTATCTTAAGCATACCAACACCAGCTTGGAGAATCTGTTTCCATGTGCAAAAAGGGACCTAGGTTTACAATCAAGCCTAGATATGGATTAAGACATCAGCAAGTTTACCAAGTTCTGTGGTTTCAGACCATCAAGCTCATTTCTGGGAACAGAAACCTGCATATAAAATGTGAATATTAAATACTGACTTGGAAAGAAAGTGTGCACCTCTACTTGGGAGATTAGCTGTAAGTGACAAGATAATAAAATAAATAAGAGATGGTATGGTTAGTTATGTATACCAACCTCCTTAACTTCTGATAAATTCAAAAACCTTTTGACAATCAAGAGTCTCACCTGCTAAAGGGGTATAAGTAGGTTGTCATTGAATATGCTTATGTCAAAACTTACATCCTGTCAAAAATATTAAATAAAAAAAGCATCAAACATTTACAAAAAGACATACCAGCTGTAAAATTGTAAGAAAATGTTGACCAACATGAAATGGGAATGGATTACCTAGAAATACCATCAACAAGCAGATATATTCATTGGAATTACAAAGGATCATGAGCATGATCACTCTGCCAACATGCCACAATGCACAACTCACCCCCTATGATTTCCAAATTGTGGAGATGGAATCTTGAGCATGATCATTCCACCAACATGCCATGATGCACAACTCACCCCCTACAATTTCCAAAATGTGGAGATGGAATCATGAGCATGATCATGCCACCAACATGCCACAATGCATAACTCACCAACTATGATTTTCCAAAGTAGAATGAAGAATGGAGATGGAATCATAAGCATGATCACCCCACCAACATGCCACAATGCACAACTCACCCACTATCATTTCCAATGTAGGATGAAGAGTGAGGATGGAATCATAAGCATGATCATGCTGCTAACATGCCACAATGCATAACTCACCCCCTACAATTTCCAAAGTAGGATGAAGAATGGAGATGGAATCATGAGCATGATCACCTCACCAACATGCCACAATGCATAACTCACCCCCTATGATTTCCAAAGTAGGATGGAGAGTGGAGATGGAATCATGAGCATGATCACCCCACCAACATGCCACAATGCACAACTCACCAACTATCATTCCCAATGTAGGATGGAGAGTGGAGATGGAATCATGAGCATGATCACCCCACCAACATGCAACAATGCACAACTCACTGACTATAATTTCCAATGTGGGATGGAGAGTGAAGATTGAATCATGAGTATGATCACCCCACCAACATGCCACAATGCACAACTCACTGACTATCATTTCCAATGTAGCATGTAGAGTGGAGATGGAATCATGAGCATGATCACCCCACCAACATGCCACAATGCACAACTCACCAACTATCATTCCCAATGTGGGATGGAGAGTGGAGATGGAATCATAAGCATGATCACCCCACCAACATCCACAATGCACAACTCACCCACTATCATTTCCAAAATTTCCAAAGTAGGATTAAAAGTGGAGATGGAATCATGAGCAAGATCACCCCACCAACATGTCACAATGCACAACTCACTTGCTATGTAGGAAGAAGAGTGGAGATGGAATCATAAGCATGATCACCCCATCAACATGCCACAATACACAACTCACCCACTATCATTTCCAATGTAGGATGGAGAGTGGAGATGGAATCATGAGCATGATCACCCCAATAACATGCCACAATACACAACTCACCCCTATGATTTCCAAAGTAGGATGAAGAGTGGAGATGGAATCATGAGCATGATCACCCCACCAACATGCCACAATGCACAACTCACCAACTATGATTTCCAACATAGGATGGAGAGTGGAGATGGAATCATGAGCATGATTGCCCCATCAACATGCCACAATGCACAACTCACTCCCTATGATTTCCAAAGTAGGATGGAGAGTGGAGATTGAATCATGAGCATAATCACCCCAACAACATGCCACAAGACACAACTCACTTTCTATGATTTCCAAAGTAGAATGGAGAGTGGAGATGGAACCATGAGCAAGAACACCCCACCAACATGCCACAATGCACAACTCACTTGCTATGTAGGAAGAAGAGTGGAGATGGAATCATGAGCATGATTGCCCCACCAACATGCCACAATGCACAACTCACTTTCTATGATTTCCAAAGTAGGATGGAGAGTGGAGATGGAATCATGAGCATGATCACCCCACCAACATGCCACGATGCATAACTCACCAACTATCATTCCCAATGCAGGATTAAAAGTGGAGATGGAATCATGAGCATGATCACCCCACCAACATGCCACAATGCACAACTCACCCACTATCATTTCCAAAGTGGGATGGAGAGTGGGGATGGAATCATGAGCATGATCATGCCACCAACATGCCACAATGCAGAACTCACCCACTATGATTTCCAATGTAGGATAAAGAGTGGAGATGGGATCATGAGCATGATCACCCCACCAACATGCCACAATGTACAACTCACCCCTATGATTTCCAAAGTAGGATAAAGAGTGGAGATGGAATCATATGCAGTGGACAACTCACTGGCTGTGGTGACCCAAGTCACACCAGAAATTTCTCAACAATGTACCATACATACACAAACTTGATATGAAGTGTTCCTTACCTGCAAATGAGGAAACCACTCTACAAATGTTACCAATCTCAGTTTGCTTGTAGTAGCTATTGCAAAAGATGAGTTATGAACTTTGTCTGTCTCCTTTATCAAGCTTCATTGAAATAAAAATGTTAATCTATCAAGGCACTATGAAGTGTGCCAACCCACCATTTAACTGCATATCTCACACAAAGTGCTATATTTACCTCCTGGGCCGAGATCAGCAACATTTGCAAAGCTTCTTGATCCAGGACAGCTGTGGTAGCTTCCAAGAGTTTGCTGCATCCCTCATTAGACTTGTGTGCCCCTGGCACATGGGATCATGTGGGACCTAGTAAGTATGTGAGGAAGGATATACCAGTAGTCCATACCTCGAATCCGGACACAGGACTTCGGGGAATGAGTCATTCGACCAAGACGACCCCATACATTAGCTGTACTGAATATCCCTTCAATCAGTCCTCGGCCTTTGACAACCTCTCTTGTGGTGGTAAGCGTCGATCAGCAGGCGCCAATTTTCCCAGCGCTACAGGCAACAGTGCGTCAAATTTTGTGAATAACACCACAACAGGAACTGAACAATCCACTACCATCAGTTCGAGAAGACAGTGATGGCAGATCGTTTACCATTCCCAGGGTCACATTCCTCGAAAAACCTCTCCTCGGAGCGTTGGA
>JAHZSR010000202.1:0-29371 GCA_025782845.1 Boletus coccyginus
CAGCGTGCAAGGGAAGCACAGAGAACTCAGCGGTGGGACACCACCAGATGCGTGATCGAGCTGGATGGATCGTCTGGAGGGAATCGACGATGGGCGAAACGATTTGGTCCCAAATTTTGCGTAAGAAGGCTGCAAGAGGTCTCGTCATGTCGACTGTTTTTGCGCGCACAGCCAAGGCATGGAGCTCCGTTGACAGGTCTTGAACACCTTCCCGGGTAATCTGCAATTGGATGTGGACAGGATCGCGATCAAGTAGGACGACGAGCGCGTCACAGCTATACTCGCTCGCATTCACAATGATGACTGGTCCCCCACTGGCCGCACGTTGGAGATCGGGGAAGAGCGGAGGAAGAAGAAAACGAGAGAGACCAGGCAGCCCGCGAACTTCGGTTACAACCTCGTGCATGTCGACATTGAGATGGCACAGGCGCTCATGCTGGCCCGCACCGGTTGAATCGAGGGTATTACGAATGAGTAGGGCGAGCTTCGCGAAATCATTGGCCAGCGTCTTTCCTACTGGGTCAGATATCACGAGATCATCAAGCGGGGATCGGAGTCGGGTAAGCTGGCTCCAGAAGACACCCCGACCCTGTTCGAGGAGCTCGACTGCATGTGCAGGAGCACGTTCATAAAGAGAGGCCGAGAACGCGTCCACTGCGAGTGACGATGTGCAGTTCTTGAGGATGGCGAGGTGTTGAGGTAATGACGGTAGAATTGCCAGGTATTGAGTAAGTAATTGAAGAGAGGATTCATATGCGAGAAGTATGGTGGGATGATGGAAATGATGAGCCATGCGGATCCATTCTCTAGCGGCAGAAAGATCGGCGGTGGACACGATTTGAGGTGCACATGTGAGTCGGGTGTAGAGATTGAAGGCCTCCTCTTTATCCTTCAGCTCCCCCAAATGCATGAACCGATCACAGAGGTTGCGTGCAAGGTTCTTCAGAGACATCGACCGATCTGGGTAGCCTTGCGGGAGGAGGTCAAGTGCTTCTCGATCGAGGACAATGGCCTCGTCAAGGTCCTCCATCCCCCCGAGCTGGTCGTACCGACGGGAGAGATCAAGTGCAAGGTTGTTCAGAGACATCCAACGATCTGGGTGTCCTTGCAGACGGAGGTCAAGTGCTGCTCGATCGAGGACAATGGCCACCTCGAGATCCTCCATCCCCCCGAGCTGCTTGTACCGAGTGGAGAGACAAAATCCAAGGTTGTTCAGAGATATCGACCGATCTGGATGTCCCTGCGGGCGGAGGTCAAGTGCTTCTCGACGGAGGACTATGGCCTCGTCGAGGTCCTCCATCCCCCCGAGCTGCTTGTACCGAGTGGAGAGATAAATTCCAAGGTTTCCCAGAGACACACACCGACCTGGGTGTCCTTGCGGGCGGAGGTCAAGTGCTTCTCGACCGAGGAAAATGGCTTCGTCGAGGTCCTCCATCCCCCCGAGCTGCTTGTACCGACTGGAGAAATAAAATCCAAGGTTGTTCAGAGACATCCACCGATCTGGGTGTCCCTGCGGGTGGAGGTCAAGTGCATCTCGAGCGAGGACAATGGCCTCGTCGAGGTCCTCCATCCCCCCGAGCTGGTCGTACCGACTGGAGAGATAAAATCCAAGGTCGTTCAGAGACATCCACCGACCCGGGTGTCCTTGTGGGCAGAGGTCAAGTGCTTCTCGAGTGAGGACGATGGCCTCGTCGAGGTTCTCCATTCCCCCGAGCTGGTTGTACCGAGTGGAGAGATAAATTCCAAGGTTTCCCAGAGACACCCACCGACCTGGGTGTCCTTGCGGGCGGAGGTCAAGTGCTTCTCGATCGAGGACAATGGCCACGTCGAGGACCTCCATCCCCCCCAGCTGGTTGTACCGAGTGGAGAGAAGAGATCCAAGGTTTCCCAGGGACATTGACCGATCTGGGCCTCCTTGCGGGCGGTGGTTGAGTGCTTCTCGAGCGAGGACAATGGCCTCGTCGAGGTCCTCCATCCCCCCGAGCTGCTCGTACCGACTGGAGAGATGAACTGCCAGGTTGTTCAGAGACATCCAACGATCTGGGTGTCCTTGCAGACGGAGGTCAAGTGCTTCTCGAGTGAGGACAATGGCCTCCTCGAGGTCCTCCATCCCCCCGAGCTGCTTGTACCGAGCGGAGAGATAAATTGCAAGGTTTCCCAGAGACTTCGACCGATCTGGGTGTCCTTGCGGGCAGAGGTCAAGTGCTTCTCGAGCGAGGACAATAGCCTCATCAAGCACCTCCATCCCCCCGAGCTGCTTGTACCAACTGGAGAGACGAAGTGCAAGGTTGTTCAGAGACTTCCACCGATCTGGGTGTCCTTGCGGGCAGAGGTCAAGTGCTTCTCGACTGAGGACAATAGCCTCGTCGAGGTCATCCATCCCCCCGAGCTGCTTGTACCGAGTGGAGAGATGAATTCCAAGGTTTCCCAAAGACATCGACCGATCTGGGTGTCCTTGCGGGCAGAGGTTAAGTGCTTCTCGACTGAGGACAATGGCCACGTCGAGGTCCTCCATCCCCCCGAGCTGCTTGTACCGAATGGAGAGATAAATTCCAAGGTTTCCCAGAGACCTCGACTGGTGTGGGTGTCCTTGCAGGCAGAGGTCAAGTGCTTCTCGACCGAGGACAATGGCTTTGTTGAGGTCCTCCATCCCCCCGAGCTGCTTGTACCGAGTGGAGAGACCAACTGCAAGGTTGTGCAGAGACCCCCACCGATCTGGGTGTCCTTGCAGGCGGAGGTCAAGTGCTTCTCGATCGAGGATGATGGCCTCGTCGAGGTCCTCCATCCCCCCCAGCTGCTCGTATCGAGTCAAGAGACCAAATGCAAGGTTATCCAATGACATTGACCGTTCAGGGTGCCCTTGTGTGCAAAGGTCGAGTGCTTCTCGGTGGAGGGCGATGGCTTCTTCAATGTCACCCGTCACTCCAAATTGATTGTAGCGATGAAGAAGGTGATGTGCGAGGGAAGTGAGAGAGAGATGTCGCTTGGGGTGCCCGGTTGGGCAAAGTTGTAGTGCTTCACGATCAAGGTTGATCGCCTCCTCGATGTAATGCCCCCCTCCTTGCCTAAACTCGGCGACGAGAGATTTTGCTCGTGAATGCAACCGTTCAACTAATAGGCACATCGTTACGTTGCTCTGCACATGGACAGAAAGACAAATACCTTCTGAATCCATACTGGCTAGCCGACCGCTGTGGTTGGAAAAAAGCTGGTATGTGGCATGCGGGCGCAGACAGGGCATAGGACTAGCACCGAAAGGGTAACGATGCACAGGTTCAATATCACACCGGATGCTTACTCACCGTACTCTTTCGTCCTATTGGAAACACCCTCTCTACCTCGGTCACCGCCTGTGCCCATCACTACAGGATATGAGGGAAACGGGATGGAATGTCTTCGCGAGATTCCCAACATTTAGTTTCTATGACGGTTAGATGGCGATGGTCGTCTTTGGGAAACCATCCGATTCCAGCGTCGGTTTGATTTCCGTCGCCTCCTGTGGCGTCAACTGCCAACACCCTCTAGGTTACCATCGTAAGCGCGCCCATACACCCCTCGAGTACGTACTACATTTGTGGTTCTTTCCGTGTCGTGGCCATGTCCACTGATTAGGCAAACTGATAAAACGGCACTGGTTGGGACCCCAGAAAAGCGGATCCTGCTTCGTGGTAGTAGGTGTGGATAGGGAATCTTAGAATGCGATGTAGGTATGGTACCGCAAACATACGATTTGAACGTACTCAACAAGGGTCATTTGCCTTGGGACGTCATTAGAGGGTGCGAGTGCAACGCGAAAGGAGGAATGATGTTGTTGTTGGGCCATCGGGAGTGGACACCTTCGTATCGGCCCTATTCCCAAAACTTATGGTATGTCGTTCATCCTAAAAACCAGCAGGCTTGTTGACCCATTCGCTCGACCTGATTCTGAGTCATAACGCATGGCAGAGAATAGAAACGTTCGAGAGGCGGTTGTGGATGACTGCGCAAAATGTGACACCAGGCGTGGTCAAGCAAGTGCACGATGGACACGGCAATGGTGCGAGCTAAGGAAAACGACATAAACGCCGCCCTGGACAGGACAGAGAATTGGTGTACCTTTGTCCCATTCGTATGCGAGGGGTGGAGTCGCGTCTGCGTGACGATGGATCTGGTGACGACCATGGGCGAGAGAGGCCAGTCGACGCGCATAATCAGTGATGCTATGACAGCACGTCAGCGAGCATTGACCAGACGCGAGGGCAGTTCATACAAGTAGGTGGCGCAATGCTTGTCACGGTTCAAGCTCAAGGCCCAGCGTCGTTCGTAGACTATGTAGTTCGGGTCACACGTAAACGGCTTCAGAGAATGCCAGACCAATCCGTCACCCAATCGGTCATAATCCAAGGTCAGAACACAACCAGAACGAACCAGAACGAGACACACGCCTACATTTAAGCACGAGGACAGGTAGTAGGACCGATGTAGGACGAAAAAGTAGAGCGTGTCGTGATTCCATCGTGAAGACTTGTTCACTTGCCAAACCAGTGACAGAGAAGCACCGCCAGGAATTGAGTCGCCAATTGTTCTCTAAGCCAGATATGTCGGGGCTGCTATTCGTTTCGGTTTCTTTGTTGCTTGGCATGGAAGGTCACCCAGCGACTGACATCAAGCTTTACGATTTCGTGACGTACCCAGAAGCTTTGTGCCTTTTCAACCTTCAACTTGGCGCGGTGCCAACTGGCAGATTTCGCAAGCCCCCATTGGAAGCTTGGCGTTCATTATACTCCTCAGCGCAGTGGTGGCCTTCCCGTCTGATTCAATGGTTGACAAACTAGCCTACTGAATTGTCGGCAAATAACATGAAAAGCGTCGAGTGTGTTCAGTAGGAGTATGAGTTCATGTAGCCTGAGACGGTTGTTTCACTTCGTAGCGTCCCTCGAAACCGAATTGATGGTACTGCGGGCCAAGAGTTCGCGTGCTGTAATAAGACCAATCTCAGCTAGAACCAGTGTGCCTGATCTGATGGATGTGAATGATCAACAAAACGTCCACAGGACTCTGGATGGATATATTCCCTCGTATGCACAGCGCAACATACCAGAATCACGACTACATACGATGCAATGCTATGGGTGCAACCCGTCCGTGTACTAAAGGGTTGAAAATGATAGGGTATAGTAACAAGAACTCTCGATGCAAACAGCCGAAGAACAAAAACAATGGCCATCCAAAGCGATATTGTTAGGTTTAAAAAAACAACAAAAGGCTGACGAAGAAAGGGCAAACGACAAGACCGGCCTGTGTTGGCCCACAGGCATCCATGCTTGTTTACAGGCTATACTTGATCAGATCTCGTCGCAGTAGGGAAGATCACCGTCTGCTGGAGTCGAGGTCGGGGGAATGGCTGAACCAGGGATGGTACCGCTGGCAGGCTTGGGAGGGACCTGAACGATGGAAGAGGTGCAAACGACCTGTGTATTATGTTAGATCGAGATGAGGACACAGGGAAGAAAACTGACCTCTCCAACGTACAAGTTGGTGCAGTCCTCGTTCAGCTGAGGGTTGTTGAGATAGAAAATAGTTTCGTTGACGCCCGAGGCATAGGTGATGCCGTCGCAAGTGTCACCGAGCTTGACGACACGAGTAGTGGAGCAGTCCTGGCCTTGCCAGCCGAGACAGAGGGTGGAACCGGGCATGAGGTTGTCGCAGTCGGGGTCGATGATGTTGTCATTGATGACCGCGAGTTGGTAGCTGGGGGGAATTAGTGTACGGGTGGGGAAAAGGCGACACAACTCACGTCGAGACGTTGTTGGCGGCAGAGATGCTGTCGCAAATGTCGCCCGCCTTGACGGTGTAGGAGCGAGTGCAGCCCGGATTCCCGGCCGAGACAACTATAGGACAGCGTAAGTCAAGGGTCGGACGGGAAGGGACGGGACGACGTACATTGTGCGACGAGGGCGACGGAGAGGACGGCGAGTGCTTTTGGGAACATGGTGATCAAAGGAGGGGATCGGGGAAAAGAGAGACGCGACGGCGAGGATGAGGAAATGAGGAAGAAAATGAGCCAGATATTTCGACGGTCGTCACCGAGCCTATATAGTGTCGATGTGACGCTATGGTTACCCAAAATAAAAAATTGGAAACATAATTATGTAATTAATAGACACTCCCTTCTCTAACGGACCTCCCCTGGCCGAATATCTCCCCCCATCCCAAAGACCTGGCTCAACGATGCCCGAAGCGCGTCGTACGCCGCTTGGTGCGGTGCAGGCTGTATCGAGTCGATCGTGTGCAGGTTGATCAGCCCACTCACGGGCGAAAATCCGTACGTCGAATCTCTAGAGCCCATTAGACGCGTTTCGTCCCAGAATCGCGATTCGCACACCCACATTTGCCATTCTCCGATCCCACCGCTGACGCGGGTTGTCCCATACACGGTCACTCCGACAAACAGGCTCTTTTCTCGTCTCCGCGGTTGCGTCGCATCGGGTGCACCCGTGTTCGGCGGCGTGTGCACAGCCAGCTTCCGCATCTCGACGCGCAGGTCGGAATAGAGCGTCTTCATCGTGTGGCGAATGAAAACGGACGACGTCATGTATAACGCAAGCCCTGATGCTTCTTCAGGGGGATGACACCTATCGTGCGGGGATACTCACCTTCGAGCGACAGTGTTCCTGGAAAGGGAGGCGGCAAGGCAACAGGCGGAGTGTACCTCAGGCGAATGGTCGGGCTATATATACTCTCGACATTCCCGCTCTCGGAGACGGGGACATCGACAATATCCGGGCTAGTCGGATCTATATTGGAGACCAGACCGACTCGAAAAAAGTCGGGAAGTGTCCTCTCAAGGATGTAGATCGCGCGTCCTTTGAGCACGCACGCCAATGGAACGGGGGTGGAAAGGAACGGGCTACGCGTCGTATCAGAGCATCCCGCGAAGAGGTGCAGTCCGAACCCTACCAGTTCGAATCTCCCACTCCAGATCAGAGATCGCTACCGGCGAGTTGGGTTCATCGTGACTGGGGGAGAACTTGGAGAGCGGTGGTCCATCGGAGAACGAAACGTGGGGTTGGCGAGTAAAGAGTGGTGATTCGGTCAAATAATGTCTAGCAGAGTACGAGCAAGTCGCTATTCGCGTTTTCGAGAACAAAAAGAGGCCCTTCCGCAGTGCAAAGGACGGCATGAGTTGAGAAGAGAGAGAGGTCGACTTTGAGATTGTTTGGCAAGGGCTTTAGAAATAAACAAAGACCACGTGCGGCGGACACTCACTGCTAGACCTGCTCGAGATAGCCCTGCACGATGAGATGCTCAATGTCTGCCCGTCTGACCATGAACCTCTGCCCCTTTTGAAAGTCGATGCTGCCCAGCTCTGTCTGGATCACCCCGCAATCTCTGACCACCCGCACCAACACATGCAAATCCTTTGGCGGATGGATGATGCTGGCGGTGATGTCGAGCTCGTTTGAGAAGCCAGCACGGTAGTCCATGACCGATGCGCTGTACTCGCGGAGAAAGTCGACTTCGTGGGGGGACAGTTTGCTGCGAATGTCGGGGTTGCTGAGGAGATGCGGCAGCGCGCCACCGACGGCCCAGTACATGTCGCGGAGACGGTCGAGCCTGTGCTTGTGGTATGCGAGCAGACAGCGCTTGTTGCGCAGAATCGCGGTCTGGTAGATGAGCAGGGCGGGGGAGACATCTGGCGAGTCCGCGAGCTTGTCGAGCTCGCGCTGTTCTCTGATGATGGATCGGACGAGCTCGCCGTTGTATTTGAGGAGCAGGTCGTTGGCTGTCGAGCGGCGGGCTTCGAGGACGAGCTGCGTGGCGAGATCGCCGTACTGTCGCGTCTCTGCCATCGTGGTGGACAACTTCTGACCAACACCACCACGATGTCGCAAGACTCCCAGGACATCGAGTCCGCCACGACCGCCATCCAGCGTCCAGACGATAAAACAAGACGCTACGACCGCCAGCTCCGGTACGTCCTTTGAACGAGCCCCAAGCCAGCCGCTCATCCGTCACCAGCCTCTGGGCAGCGAGCGGACAATCCGCCCTCGAATCCGCGCGCGTGCTGGTCATATCTGGCAGCGCCACGTCCACGTCCATCCTCAAGAACCTCGTCCTCCCCGGCACAGGCCACTTCACGATCCTCGACCACGAAACCGTCTCCCGTGCCGACGCCGGGAACAACTTCTTCTTGGACGCGCTCAAAAGCCTCGACAAGAACAGAGCTGCTGAGGCCGTCCGACTCCTTTTGGAGCTCAATGACAGCGTCAAGGGGCAGGCCGACACCAGAACCCTCGACACCGTGCTCGACACTGACACCGCGTGGCTCGTCTCCTTCTCCATCGTCATCGCACACAACCTCGACAACGCGCTCCTCGAGCGACTCTCTTCCTTCCTCTGGGGCGACCCCGCCCGTCCGCCTCTCGTGGTCGTGCGCTCCGCTGGCTTCCTCGCCGAGTTCTTCATCCAGTTCCACGAACACACTAGTGAGCATACATGCCTGATCGTCGTTTCCGACTGAACTGGGCGTGTCTAGTTATCGAGAGTCACTCAGAAAACGCCCCCTCCCTTCGCATCGACAAGCCGTTCCCAGCCCTCCGCGATCACGCGCTAGCCCTCGACTTTGACGCGATGGACCCAACCGAACATGGTCACATCCCCTACGTCGTCATCCTCGTCCGTGTGCTCGAAGAGTGGAAGGAATCCGTACGTCCCATTCACGCGCTATGCGTTCCAACCTCAACACGCGCCCACATCAGCACGACGGACAGTCACCCAAAACATACGACGAGCGGCAAGAATTCAAGAAACTGATCCGCGCCAAGAAAATCAAGTCCGACGAAGAAAACTTTGACGAAGCCGAAGCACAAGCCTACCGTTGTTGGACCGAGACCAAGGTACGCCTCTCATGACTGTTTCTCATCCCCATTCTCACCCCCAGCACGCCATACCAGGTTC
This sequence comes from Boletus coccyginus, assembly GCA_025782845.1. Lineage (NCBI taxonomy): Eukaryota > Fungi > Basidiomycota > Agaricomycetes > Boletales > Boletaceae > Boletus > Boletus coccyginus. Next base: position 8,941 of record JAHZSR010000202.1, read on the forward strand.
CCTCCGAGATCGCCACGCTATTCGAGGATCCCGCCATATCATCCGAGGCCCTCCGTCAGAACCCCTCTCCGTTCTTCCATCTCCTCGCCGCACTCAAGGAGTTCACCGACCAATCCGAGACGCACACTCTCCCACTGACGTCCACCCTTCCCGACATGAAATCCGACACCTCCAATTACATCCACCTCCAGCGACTCTACAAAACCCGCGCAGAGGAGGAGAAGCAGGCGTTCAAGAGCCATCTGCGTGGCCCCGTGGACGATGGCGTCGTCGATCTGTTCGTCAAGAACGCACACGCGCTGCAGGTGCTCAGGGGCAAAGAGTGGGGCGCGTTCGATCTGGACAAGGCTGCGTTGGGTGCGTGTCTTTGGCTGATTCGCATGACTGCTGTTTGACGCGCGGTGGATCCGCAGCGGACGCGCTGGTCTCTTCTCCCAGGGAAACGTCTACACACCTGGCCTTGTCTGCCTTGTTCACTCTGAAAGGAAACGGCGCGGAGTCACCTCCGACCGTCGAGCTCCTTCGCCGAGAGGTGCAGAGCATCGTCGGCGATAGCGTTGATCTGCCAGAGGAGTTCGACCAGGCCATCGGAGAGCTGTGAGTCCCCTCACATCGTCTGATACAGCATCTCATGGTACTCTCTCATTTAGTGCCCGGGCACCTTCCGCAGAGCTGCCCAACACGGCAGCCTTCCTGGGAGGGATGGTCGCACAAGAAACCATCAAGATGATCACGAAACAATACATTCCCGTCAAGGGCTACTGCATCATCGATCTCATCGACACTTGGACGGGCGTCATTGGCGCATGAGGACATGGACATGGGATACGAAATACGAAAGCATCCACTTCATCTGGGGGGCACGGACCTCCTTTGTACTTTACGTTGTCGTGCTACACCGTCACTTGTACATTCAGCATGGATTCCGAACCAAAAGGACTTGTCAGGGTTTCGTTGTCGCTTTCCGGTGTGGACATGATGATGTTTGCTGTGATGGTACGCGAGTCTGTCGCGCATGTTTGGGAAAGACATTGGACAAGAAAGCCACGACGGATTATCCATAGAGTGTTGCTTGAGGGTGATAGGGACATGAGTCGAGGCGCCTGCGTGGAGTGGAAGCTGTTTATGGAACCCAACAGCAACTCTGTCCCTAGCACAACTCAACACGCTGTCTCTTGACCTTGCGAAACGAAACCTACGAGCCTGCATCATTGAGGAGGATGTCATCAACAAAGACCGGTATGTTCTAGCAGTTCTCGCGAGTGATTGATACAATGCTGAAAAATCAGAAGAGGCAAAAGTGATTGAAACCGGTGACGCTTATACAATATCCTCGGTTGCTTTCCACCCAGACGGAGCACATTTATTCAGCGGGAGTGCGGATGGGGTTCGGCAATGGCGAGTTGCAGACGGTCAAGAGGTGGGGACGCGAATGGGAACAGTCTTGACCAACGCCATTTCTGTGTCGAGGGATGGCAGGTGGATAGTGTGTGGGACTAGGGAAGGGGCGAGCGTGTGGGACGCGAAAACCCAAGAAAGGGCCATCGAAGTGGAGAGCGGAACAACTATCAACACAGTGGATATCTCACCGGACTCAACTAGGTTTGCCTCCGGTACTAGGATGCCCGATGACTCGGACAGGAAAGCGAGTATCGCTATCTGGAACATCCTGACCGGGGAAAGACTGGTTGGCCCGCTCCAACTTGATCCTTCTGCCATCGGCGGTGTCATGTTCTCGCCGAACGGCGAACGAATCGCCACCGTCTGTCCGGCGGAGAACTCCCTCCATGTCTTTGACAGCCACAATGGTAACCAGCTCGTCAAGATCAACGACATTGGGCTTTCCAAGACAGGATGGATCGCGATTACGCCGCTTGCATGGTCAAGCAATCAGAATATTTTCGTCGCATCTGGCAGCAAGACAATCATGTCTTTCGATGTATCCACCGGGTCTCAACTGGCTGAATGGCAAGTTCACGATGACGGCAACGTAGACTCTATCGCTCTAGCCTCCAATGGGAAGTTCCTTGCCACCTTTGCAGACTCCTCCATCACGTTCTGGGACACATCAACACGCACTCAGATTGGTCCAGTCATCAAGGATGGCCAAAGGATTTGGTCAATTGCTCTATCGCCGGATTGCATCTATCTTGCGACCGGAGGATGGGAAAGGAATATCACAATTCGTAATCTTAGCAATATTCTGCCGGACTCGTATGGTCCTTTCCTGGTAAGCATTTGTGCAGTCACAACGTTGTCTTGTCGGATAAGTTACACTTTCTCTTCCCTCCCTTGATATCAGGCACTTACTCAAGAAGACTCGGAACTGGACACACGTAAAGATAAGCCGCAGGAACAACAGGACGAGCAGCCTTCGACATTGGGTGTCCATGATAAACAGCCGCCAGACTCGACACCGGTACGACGTTAGCATTCTGTCACTGAAACAGTGGCACTGATTCTTGCATTCCCACTCAAGGAACAACCCACGACGCCAGGTCAACCCGTCTCAGAAACCTACCGTGAGGACGGTGATGATGATTTGCTCGAGGTAGGACTTTGGTTATATCCGTTTTGATGCCGGTTTTGATGTCGTCGTGAGGTGGACTTGCCATCTAGCACTCCCGCACAACTGTTTGACTACAGTGAGGTGTGTGACGGTTTGACTGACTTGCTTTCGTGCTAACCATTGCTCGAGCCACCGTCTCCGGCATCCTCTGCCGGGCCGCGCAAAGTTCATGTGACACCACCACGTTCACTCCAGGTCATACCGCCGTTGCCGGGTCCCCCATTGATCCTCCCTCCTCCCGAAACGTCTTCTCCGACAATACCTCTTGATACATCTCGTCCATCCAGAGGCATTTCGGTGCTCGCAAGGTTGCTTCTGGCGAGACTCAAAAAGACTCACAGGAACCAGGATCCGCAGCCACCCGATCAACCCGCCACAAGGTCTGGTAGACCCATTAATCTTGGCTTTAATTCACAGTCACAGTCGAGAGAGAATACCCCCCAAAAGGGACCCCCGAGGATGATCGAAGGACGACGCTCGCGGGTGAGCGTTCTCTTCGCTGTAGACAAAATGGAGGTGGTATATCTGATGAGCCATCTCAGCGAACGGTCTGGAAATCCCCCAATTCGGTTCGTTATTTAGTTTATATATTGGCGTGGTTGTTTATCGCGCGACAGGATAAAGGAAAAGCCAAGTCGGCCGAAGCAAGCCACCAGAACAAGGACGTGGCCAGTAACGGACAAGGGTCTACAGGTACAAAGGAGGCGGGCACCGTGGGTCTCTTTTCAATGATGGTCGTCCATATCATGAAAGCTCATGTCCAATTAGGTGCAACAAGGGCACGAACCATCTCAGTCATCGGTCGTGCCGGGGGTTCATGCGCATGTCACGGTTGGGGTTTCACTGTGTTGACTCGTATCGTTAGACTCACAGATACTATATATTAGCAAGAAGCGGGCAATGCAACGGTCTCGTTCGCATGCGCGTTCATGTTGCCCGCATGGATGTTGTGTTTGCGTTCAGGTACTGCCAGTGAAGATGGGAAGCATTGATCTATGCACTCCCAGTTCGAGTAATACTGCGGCATTTATGCCTAGGAATTCCCCAAAATGATATCATGAACACAGGTGACGGACAAGATGAGTCTGTGGCGTATGGAATGTTGGACAACCGTACTCGAAAGATGCGTGCACAACCTTGAGCCGAAGCCCTACTTTCTTGGGCATTGGGCGTTGGAAGACTGTATGGCACAAACGATTAGGTAGAGACTCGGTTTGCAAGTCCATAAAATCAGTGTGTATATCATAGGTACAGTACGTGGACAAAGATCCATACAGACGAATTAAAGTGTAGTAGGAGTAAGCTGGCCGGTATCCAATGCGTCAACGAATCGCTGCAAACGCCGTGCACACACAACCCTCAAATCCGTAGTCCCGTAGACCTCGACCTAGACAGACAAGACATGGGTAGTTTACTTGAGTTTCGATTCGACGCCAACATCCGGCCGACGCACCTTGAGCCCCCACACCGTTCGCCGACCCCAGGAGCATTTGCACCATACTTACCACTCTTCAGCGCTTGACTGCTCCAAACGTGCGCTCCATGTGAGGTGAGAGGGGACGCCACCGATCGGATGCAAAGAACTCTTGCCCATCAACTGGCTATATATTCCCGAAGCTGGTCATCAACTTTTACATAGTCCGTTGAAGGCGGTGTCCATGCCTCCGCAGCGTTGACAACATCCCGGACCATGTTCCACTCTCAACTTGGGAGCGGTCACAACGCGGCTATCCCTTGCATCTTGGACACTTCTCACCTGTGATGCATTGTTCCTCCCAATCTGTAAAGAAGGCCGGATGGCCACTTCACTCGGTCACCGGCCGCGGACAGGCCATAGCAGTAGGGTGTGGACTGATGGGACATCAATGATTCAGAGCAAGAGGAAATACAAGATCGGCTGGTGAGATTGACGGTACCAAACTGTGGCATGTGTGAACGACATTTCTTGTCCTGGCAACAGGGAAGACTTGACGGCAAGTGGCCGAATGGTGCTCTCAGGCTGGAAGTCGTGAACGCGCATTTTTAGTTAGTGCACATGGGTTGCATTGCACGTAGTCGAGTCTTGATGCTTCCATGTTCCGTCAGTAGCCGCGGTAAACATCAGTCGAACTAATGGGAACGAATCAGTGATGGCAAGCGAATATGGTATGGAGCCAGCTGCTGCAGTTGGATACCAACGGGCGCAAGAAACTCCCAGCCCCTGGAAATTTTCTCGCAGGTGTTGCCATGATGATACAGACCATGTGAGACGGATTCTTGAACTTGCCAATCGAGGTGTGTCGTGGAGCATCACGAGTATGTATGCAGTGACCATGTTGGCGCCGCAACAAGGCTGGCACAGGCCACTTCACCATCCCGTGCAAACCCTGAAACAACAATTTCTTGGATGCTGGAGTAGATGAGAGCGAGTGGCGAAGCACAGGCTGCTTAGTCAGCAGCCTGTGTTAGAGTACAGTGAGTCAGCATCAGCAAGCAGGTCGAGCCGTCCCTCGGCCGTCTCCGATGCGCTCATAAGCCTCGACAAGAATAGAGCTGTTGAGGCCATCCGACTCCTCTTGGAGCTCAATGACAGCATCAAGGGGCACGCTGACACCAGAACCCTCGACACCGTGCTTGACACTGACACCGTGTGGCTCGTCTCCTTCTCCATCGTCATCGCACTCAACCTCGACAGCGCGCTCCTTGAGCGACTCTCTTCCTTCCTCTCTCGTCCGCCTCTCGTGGTTGTGTGCTCCACCGGCTTCCTCGCCGAGTTCTTCATCCAGTTCCACGAACACACTAGTGAGCATGCATGCCCGATCGTCGTGCCTGACTGAACTGAACATGTCCAGTCGCCGAGAGTCATTCCGAGAATGCCCCGTCCTTTCCCATCGACAAGCCATTCCCAGCCCTCCGCGATCACACGCAAGCCTTCGACTTTGACGCGATGGACCCAATCAAACATGGTCACATCCCCTATGTCGTCATCCTTGTCCGTGTGCTCGAAGAATGGAAGGAATCTGTACGTTCCATTCCCGTGTTATGCGTTCCAACCTCAACACGCGCCCACATCAGCACGATGGACAGTCACCCAAAACGTACACCGAGTGGCGAAATTTCAAGAAGCTCATTCTTGCCATGAAAATCAAGGCTCAAACTTTGACGACACCGAAGCACAAGCGTACCGTTATTGGACCGAGACAAAGGTACGCCTCTCATGACCGTTTCACATCTCCATCCCCACCCCAACGCTACGCTAGGTTTCCTCCGAGATCATCACGCTATTCGAGGATCCCACCACTCCATCAGAACCGGGGCCAGTCGTAGTCTACCTGGGGGTTTATATATTATCTAGAGTTTGTACATGTTTGATACTATACAGTATCTATTTATGGTAATAAGCTATGTCTAGAGAGTCCAGGCACAGCCCTGTGAGTTAGTGTGAGTCAGAGGGAGTCATACTGAGTCAAGGCAGAACCAAGCATAGCCATGAGGCAATGCGAGGCTGTGTGCACGTTACATACATGAGTTAGAGATAAGCATAGCCATATGTATAGCTATAAGTATATGGTCCAATGAGAATAAGGAAAGGCATGTGTATCTGCATAGCCATATGTGCATGAGGCTGCGATAAGGCATAACCATGGATGCCAAGGGAAACGAGGCATGAGGGCAATGCATAGCAGTGCACATGTGGTGAAGGTGAGGCATGATAAGGGAGTGACTCATAGATAAGCATGATAAGAGATAAGGCATGACTCATGAGTAGTCATGGCAAGTCATAGGCATAGCCGAGCATAGCTATATGGCAGTGCGAGGCTGTGACATGAATCATAATGAGTCATAAGGAAGTCGTGATGAGTCATGAAGGAACATAGCCAAGGACATGAGGTATAAGGCTGTGTTGGAGTCATCATGAGTCATAGATAAGGTCATGAGGCATGACATAAGGCCGAGGATACCAGTATGGCAGTGCGGAGCAGTGCAAGGCAATGCGAGGCAATATAAGGCAGTGATGAGGCTATGTGATGAGCCAGGACGAGTCACAGTATAGCCTTGTGGCAGTGCGATGTTACAGGGTGGCAGTGCATGGCTGTATTGTGATGAGTCATGGTGAATCATAGGAAACACGATGAGTCAGAGTGTGTCACAATAATAGAGAGCATAGCCATGATGCTGTGCGTGTCCACATGGTATGACATGAGGCAAAGGCTGTGCATGGCAGTATACATGCAAGGCGAGCCGATGTGTCATGTGAGAGCATGGGAGCATGATGTCATGTGATGTCATTAAGGTATCATGTGATGTCATGTGACCAAATAGTCATGTGGTCATTATTGAACAAGTGTGATGAGGTCAATGAATGATAGGGGCTATTTAGCGAAATGCTTTGTAGAAAGCTCAGAGAAATAAAGATAAATAAGGGAAAAATAGGGGCAAATACCAGCGATCGTAACAGTACCTTCATAAATTCATTCCATACATCCTTATTTTCAGCCCCAATACCAGCCCCTCCATCGAGTGTATATGCGAATCCAGATGTACCGCAGATCAACGACACAACTTCGTACGTCTTTCTGAGCTGTACATCCTTGGAGGGCGATTGTATAGATTTGCAAGCCATAACAATGAAAGAGGAGGGCTCAGGCAAGTGATGCAGTGCACTGTGGAGAGTTGGAGCTCCGCTTGGATGTGGTCACTCATGTCATCAGTCCTGGGAGTTTTTTTCGGGGTTTTTCGCACAGGTTTCTGGGCAGGATTGCTTTCCCGAACTGGCTCTTAGAGTTCAGCGGGGCAGAGTAGACCCGGAGCAAGAAACAATGTAACCTACTATGGGCCCGGGCCGGGCTGTACAGCGCTGCCGTGACTTGCAGGGATTCGGAGTCAATGATCAGTGGGCTCAGGCCTGAGCCCAGGCTTTTTTGGGTCTCGTGCAACGGCGAGGTGGGTACCTAACCAGTGGAGAGTTCAACAGGGTGTACAGCGCTGCCGTGACTCGCAGAGATTCGGAGTCAATGATCAGTGGGCTCGGGCCCGAGCCCAGGCTTTTTTGGGTCTCGTGCAACGGTGACATGGGTACCTAACCAGTGGAGAGTTCAACGGGGGAGAGCGGAGCAGATCTGTGGATATAATGTAACCTACTGTGGGCAAGGCTGTACAGCGCCACTGTGACTCGCAGGGACTCGGAGTGAGTGATCAATGTTTTTGGGTCTGAGCCCGGGCTTTTTTGGGTCACATGTGATGGCAAGGTGGGCGACAAGCGAAGGGGCACGTGCATGTGTGCGCGCTCGTGCAACAATGGGGTGGGGGAGGTGGCACGAGCAGCCCTCTTGAAGCCCAGTATACCGCTCAAACTGCCGTGGGCGTGTGTGGTGCAGGATGGGCAAAGGTGGGTGAATGAGCGAGCACGTGAATGTACACAGACCATTGTGTCTGTACATTTGCGTGCTCGCGCACTCGTGTGACAGCGCTGACCTGCACCAAACTGTTTGGATGCGGATACATAGTTATTGTATATGTAATGTTAGACATTTGACCCGAGATTTGAGTTTTTACTATATTCCCACGGTCCAAATGCTTAGCTAATTGAGGGACATATGGACCATACTGTCTAGTATGTATCCCTATTTTTTTTCTTATTTGTTCATTCACATGTTGTGGAGAAACAAAATGATTTCTCCCAACATACTTTTATTACTACCTACAACTACTTAGCAAACCATTTTCTTAATATCTCTTTTATCCTTGAGTACTTAGCCAAGTGTCAGAGAAGCAATTGGAGCATGTGACCTCAGTTGCGAATCACCTGACTCAGATCATGTGACCTTGCACAGCATGAGTCATAATGAGTCAATATGAGTCAAAGTAAGTCAGATGAGGACTAGCCAAAGCACTGCCCCTAGACTAGCAGAATGATCATGTGACCTGCACAGCATGAGTCATAATGAGTCACAATGAGTCGGCATGAGTCAGTATGAGTCATTGCCAAGCCAAAGGCTATTTTTAGCTCATTGCAAGTCATTTTCTGACAGGTTGAGTCAAAGTGAGTCAGTATGAGTCAGTATGAGTCATATCTTGGCACAGCCACCTCGGAACCGAAGGTAGCACAGCCACATGTAAACTACTATATAAGGAGCGCGATTCAGCCCCATTTGGCAGGTTCCCTCTTTTAGGAAAAAGGTTCCTACTTGAGTAAATCTCAACCAACGAGTGCTCACAAGTGCACCCCTCTACAAACAAACAGTGAGGCTGTGTAGAGTAATTCCCACGCTATAAATAGAACTACTTAGACCCAAGTTAGGAGTATACTGTATCCCTTAGGATAGGGACAGTTAGGACACCTTTAGGGAGAAAACCCCAGAGCGGGCAACTAAAGGGAATAGATCCCCAGCTAGTAGGGAGACCTAATAGTTCATTAGTACCCTGGGAAAGGGTCGAGTCGAGCACATTTAAGCTGATTGCCAACTCCTTAGTACATAATAGATTCAGTTTAGGAAAAGCTGTTCTGTGTGACTAAGTGACGTGTGTGAATCAGTAAGCGAAAGTGAAGCATATTTATGCTACCTACCCAATTGAGCATTCCTAATCGACTGGAGCTAATTGGCATCTTAGGGAAGTAACCCTAGTCACTACAGAGTACCCTTCTAGCAACCCAAGAAGTTGTCTAGACCATTCCCCAAACTATCCAGTGTACAATTTGTACACCACCCCAGCTGAAATCCAGACCCTCAACAGTTTGCTGAACCCCCAATCACCCTCAACCTCATTGACGATTGACGAACAAACCACGTGCCTGATAGTCAACCCCTTTCTACGAGATTGATACTTATTTCTAGTACCAACTCGACCAGGGAAGAGTACTCTCTTCACCTCGCTAAAGGTTTACTACCCGTGGAGATAAGATTGGTTGTCTGGTAAGCATTTTCTTAGTGTTTCTACTGATCTTATCTAGAAGAAGACAATGCTGAAGTGGGCTTGCATTCATCGAAAAACCCGAATTGCTTGAAAGGGACTTATCGGCTATGGGAATAACGATGCTATGCATGTCTTTCAAATCTGTCTGAGATATTGGTTGCTTTTCACTGTCGACATGGACTGCAGGAGTGATATCCAGAGTGAACTTGTCAGAAGGGGAAACGTTGACCAGGATAGCATAGCCCCAATCTCCAAGAAGACCACAATGGGGGATACTCTGGATTCTTGCATGGATATTGGATCTCTCAGGCTCTTGGAGCACTTGATTTATAAAGTCGGTGCTGAGGTCGTCATGTATCAGAACAAGGAAAAGATTGAAAAGGCTAATATCATGGTGTAGTATGTCCGCGTCCTTGAGAGCATCACGATGGGCTATTAGACATAAGTAATCAATGCTAGTCAATGGAAGGCAACTCGTACGCACCACATAAACAGTCGATAAGTTCAACGAGTAGCTCAGAAAGTCAAGTCAAGTCAAAGATCGGATAGCCCCTTGATTTTGAAACTAGACAGGACAAGACACGAAGGCTGTACGAGGTTTGAGGGCAACCATCGATAAGTAAATGGAGGATATGAGTCGAATAGTTGAGAAAGTCCCGAGTGACGGGGTGCCGAGTCCGAACCTGTTGCTCGTGGACCAACCTCAGCACGCACTTCATGTTGGCCTTCTCCAGCATCCTCAAAATCCTACCTTTAGTGTATTGTCATAGCGGATCTACTCAAGAATCCTTCACAACGACGTCCTCCTCTTCTCCATCAATAGTGACTTTGCCACTCCACACAGTCATGCCCCGGCTATGCAACAACCCGGAAAAAAACAGCAATGTGTCGACGATGATACTGTATTCCTTCTTCTGCATGAGTATTTGAATTTTCTTTTGGCTATTCTGAGTGGGTGATATGGTGTAATTGAAGCCGAGCATGATTCCGTCCGCGAATGTGAGCCCAAGAAGAATTCGGAGAAATTCTCCAGGAAATTGATGGATGTCGAGTGAGTGAGTGGAGATGGAGCCTCTGTGGTCAAATAGCGTTAGGATGATGTGGTCACCCAGGAGCCGAATGCCAGGCATTGTGCACAGCCTATCCTGAGCCTCGAGCAGAAAGGCCACTTTGCCAGCGAGTTCAACATAGGAATCTTTCTTATTGTCTTTATGGTACCTCTTCTTCAATTCTCCCATGGCATAAATGTCAGTTCACATGTCAAACTTCTCCTTTCTTGCATCGTGTTTCATGATCGCCCCCTCACAAAGGAGGAGGTCAGGTTTTCGAATCGCGCCACTCAAACCATCCATGGGATTGCCCAATGCCTTCCCAGTCCATTGTCTATTGTAGAATTAACCATGAAATGGAAATGTAGCAAAGTCTAGAATACTTACCTTGTACATAGATAGGAATCCAGAACATGCTGAACTATACCGTTGAAGAATTGTGCGACCTTCTCTTCCAGGTCATCTGATACAGATATATCAGGGTAGTACACCCAACAGTCATGTACTCGCTGCCATAGTTGGTTCATGTGAGTGATGATGGAGTTGATGCCCCCGAGAGTGGTACTGGAGGGGGGAAATACATAACCTGTCATCCGGGAAAAGTTTGGACAGAAAGTCTATCGTCTGCTCCTGATCAAGTGTCCAATGTACGAGAGTTGTGTCTTCTGCAATTTTTGGGTCCATGGACTCACAATATAAATCTGCCCTGCAGTGAAACTGAGGTGGTGTGGCCAGCTGTTGACAAGCCAGTGAGTAACTTATCGCTAAACGTTGAACGTTGGATGAAATAATTGTGAAATGCCCAATGCACCGCACATAGTGAGAGCGGTGTGTTATGCTTAGTAATGCCATCAGAAGACTCAATCGATGATATCAGGGTGGTCTAATTACCCTTTGCATCTTCAGTAGGTATAGAACATGTGAGGGCAAAGGTTGGGAGTAGCAGTGATGGTCCTGGTGATAACACCGTTGAAGGGTTGATGCTTATCAAATGATGGATCACATTGAGGCAGATTATTACATAGAGAGGGTGCTATGACTATGGACACAATGTGTGGTAGAACTGCTTCGACCAGTACTTGTTCAGCCAAAATTCAGTCAATACCTCATAGCTGTTTTGCCTGGTCAAGCGGGAATGTGTCTCCTTACCAAAGTTCAGGATCAGGTGCATGGGAGATCGAATGTGTGATACTGGGACCACATCCTCAACGTATCTCCTGTGTGAACTCGTCGCCCATCTGAGTAAATGCATCCTGGTCCCTGGGTCGATGCTCCCCTGGTTTCCCTGTCAAGAGACAATGTTGAAGTGCTGGACATAAGCAGCAAGATAGTTAGCATTCACTAGATGGAAGACGAGCCTGAGCTGGACAATAATGTGGCCTGCCACCGATATCGTAATGCGCACATCATAAGACAGTGACTCGATACTCTCACCTTCGATACCTTGCTGTGGCCAGTCACTATCAGAACCAGGACTGATGACGACACTATCATAAAGTCCATGAGGGTGATCAGGAGAGGGAGGGAATGCTCTCAGGGTTTGTGGAGTGTCTACTCTTTGATCCATGTGATAGAGGAATTGCTGAACACATAGTTTGTACCATACTTGAATGCAATCAAACGAGAGTGGACAATCGAGGTTCTGAGTCCTGTTGCCCAAAACGTCATGGTTTGTACAATTTTGGACATGTTGCAGAAATTCCCAGATCACAGGATGGAGGTCCAGGATCTCAAAAAGGATAGCAGCTTCATCAACAGTTGTATGAAGTGACAGCTTGTTTGCGATGTGGAATGCAGTGGAGGAGGAGGAGATGGTGCGATACAGTTTCGGGGCGTTGGGAATGCAACCATGAGAGAGGGCTTCAGTGACAGCAAAATAGTTGACAGTCGGTCAAGATACATTCATGTGTTCAGAGAGGGAATGAGTATCTGACTCGATATCGTTGTCTTGATCATCCTCCCAGTCAAAATCAAGGTCATCTTCATCAGGGAGACATGTTTGTTCACGCTGAGCTTCCAAATATGTGGCAACGTCGAAATGGAAGCACTTGTCTGAGCGATCTAAATAGTGGGCAATCTGATTGTAGTAGTTTTGATTGTTGCTCAGCCGAGCGGGTACTTTGATCTCTTGAACATGAGCATGCTTGGTCGCATCAGTGGACCACTGCATTGCAGGTCCTGAGCATTGAATGCTTGAAACCATGCTTTGCAGCAGCTCCAGCTTAGGTATCTCCCAAGAGTTGTTGCAAACACTGGCCTGTACAATAGCATCTTTGTGGTCGTGGAATAGCTGGAGAGCATCCGTCAACTTTCCGAGTGATTCATCAGAGAAAACAAGTGCCTGAGCAAGATAGCGAAAATCAAGCAGTGCGCGGATCGCGATGATGAATCAGCGTGGGGCAGCACCAGCGATAATTCCTATGATGTAGCACTGGATAGAGTGATGGTCATGCCCGGTGACCTGTTTTAACCTAGAAATTCCATCTTCAAATCCGCAATATCCAACTGTAGGCTGGAGAAGGGAGAACCTAAAATCGATCTTGGGAGCAGTGACGACTTCGATGTACCATTTGACGTCGTGATCCCATGAAAATCGGTGAAAGTGATGCAGGGGTTCTGTGTGGAGAAAAAGGGATGGACACGATAACAGCCAGTCTACCCGAAAGGATTCCACAATGCCATTCAGAAAGAGGGCCCTAGCAACCTTCAGAAACACCTTATAATCCAGTGTAGAACTTTTTTCACGGGCTCTGCGAATGGCGGTGAGGGTATGAGATCCAATGTGTGGAGGATGTGGAACTGAATCACCAAAATTCTTCAACATAGCTGTTGTAAACAGGGACGCTTTTGGGTCCGTGCATGCCACGAGAGAGAGCTCTGGGGTATCTGCGATGTAGGTGGCTAGAGGGATATAACAGTATCATAGATTACCAGTGGGGTCATTCATCATTATACCAACATGTGCAGCCGTCTTCAGCAGTTCTAGAACTTCATTTAATGCTTGGTGGATGAGTCGATCATGTAGAAGGCTCCGGGTGCACATGTCTTTGTGGATGAACTTTGGGATGGGAAGGAGAGCAAGCAAGAGATATGTGTGAAGTGAGATCTTGGAACGAATCACAGGATCAATATTAGCGAGACTAATGAGGAGGGGGTACGCCATGTGATTTCTGCTCATTATTGAGATATTTGTCTTGTCCAAGGAAAGCACGACGCCCAACACTGTTGCACCTTCTGGAAGCACATCCTAGAACGAACTTTCCATGAGTACGACAGCCAACACTTCTCAGAGAATGAAGCAGACCTGAATGTCCCATGCCCATTCCCCACTCAACCAGTCCTCGTATACATAACAAATCTGAGCAGCTGATGTCCATACTCTTCGCGGGACGAAAGATATGTGGGGAGCGAGAAGTGGGTGACTTAAGAGAGATTGCACACAGTCAAGCGTGGGCTGATAGAATAGTTGGGCAGGCTGCTTGGTGGGAGCATCACATTGCATTTGTTTGTATAACCATGGCGGTCCCGATGGAAGACTTTCTATTTGTCCTCAAAGTTCTTTTGCAATTCGAAACGAAAGTGAAAGCCTAGAGATCTTGGGTCAAATCAGTCACAGCTCGAGGTGAAAATATGAACAACTTACAATACTGAGCGACAATAAAGAATCAATGGCGGCCATGCTCAGGCCTGATTGCAAGCACCAGGATGAAAATTGCCATTCCTCTGCGTGTTTATCTTGTCAGAACAAGTCCATGAATGTGGCTCCGCCAGTATATGAGCTGCTACAACTCGGATAAGCCTCTGTGAAGTTTGTCTGAGCATCCAAGTCATCTAGGTCCATTTCGTGGGATCCTGACTCATGATCGATGCTAGCACAGCCAAAGCTGGAAGGTGGAGATGGAGGGTAATAGTCGTCAATTCTTTGGGAGTCTGAGGTGGACTGGAAGTGAGACGCGTCGAGCACCACACCATCACTGGCAGAGTCAATGAGTTGATAATCTTCTTGATGATCCTGAGGAATGTTGGAGTGGTCCTGGTACCAGTAAGTTCCATAGCAAATCCCCATCGGTTGGTTCATGTGTTGAAGGATGTTGGTCTCAGCATAAAACTTCTTTCCGCATCACGGACAGCTGAATTTTTTGAGCCTTCCATGATTTGTCTTCGCTCTAGGTATTGGCATGAGAGATATGTAGTCTAAGGCTTGGACGACTCCAGTGACTCCAACACAAGGATGCAAGCTTTAGGCGTGTTCGTAAGGTGTGCTGTTGTGTATGTAATCTTGATCACCACGAGTTGCGCTTTGAGCGCACACCTGGTATACTCTCTCAACTACTATCAATGAGTGCGCCAGAGAATGCCCAACCTCCATCGGACGAAATATTTCATTTATTGCCATTTTTGATGCTTGATCACCATACCATTTCCCCCATCTACCACTCAGCTCAGGTCCCCGCATACTTGACCCAACGTCAGCAACAAATATCACGCGACCCCAATATCAACCCACCGGCCTCCCCGCTCAATCAAAAATATCCTGAGACTGTGGATGACTCTTTTTCCCAACCTGTCGACAATGGGGATGAGGGAGAAAATAATCTACCACAGCATAATGTAAGTTCCCACCTCAGCTCGCTCACCGTCACTGACCTGGTTTCCTTCTGACGCATGTAGAAATTCGATGATGCATGCTACGTTGTTCTGCCTACAAAGCTCCAGAGAAGCCTATCTCCTCTTAGAGGCTGCTCAAGCAGACCATCGCATCTTTCTCACCCACAAGACTCTCGCCAGTCAGATCATTCACCACAATACTTTGGTCCTGCAGTACAATCAGATGGTCCTGGAGAGGGCACAGGATGATCTGCGTGCTGTGGATCATTTCATCAGACACATTCATCTCTTGATTTGGAAAAGTGGGCAGACCACAGCGTTTGAGTATGCAATGCAGGAAAATTATCCGTTCGAGTCACTTTCATCCGGTAGCTTCCCAAAAACTTGTGCTGTACCACCCAGAACTAATATGTTTGTTTTCCATTCCAGAGCAATTGTTAAATCACTCTCTGATCAACATTGATCTCACATAGTCTGTCAAGTAGTATACTGTCACGTTACGAGCAGGGTACTAGTAAATGCAAAATATATGTACTAGTATAGATGCTACATGTACATTAGTACCTATAAAATCCAACTCATTGAGAGTTACAGTTGTCACAATGTCTCTGACAAAGTTGTACACCACCTTGACTGCCGCATTGTTCAATTCAACTTGAAGTTCCCATGGTCCACTGGCAGCACTGGCAGTCTGGGACAGACTAGGACAGTATTGACCCAGGATGCGACACGTGCTTGGCATCAGTCAGTTCAGCCAAGCAAAAGGTTTGAGATTCACAGCCTGTGACACCATATCCCAGAATAGGATAGATTGTGACAGATTGTATCTTGGGTAGGTCACTGTCACCTCGGCTAAGTCAAGGGCTGGTTTGCTGATGTTCCAGGGACAACGTTGCCATGGGCAATGGCACTTTGTATGCAGTGTTTGCTATTCCATCCTTCCTGCCATCACACTTGATGGTATTATCACATACGACATCATTGAAGGCCCGGTTGACAGCGCACATTTTTTGCATTTCTTACAGAAACACATCATAAGTTTGATGCATTTTCAGACTAATCAAGATGGCTGACATTTTTAAATGCCTTTTACTACCCCATATCCTGGACCACGCAGTGTCCTCATCATGGACAATTGTTGTATTCACCAAGGTGAAGAAGTTCGTGCACTCGTCAAAGACATGAACTGTTCATTGCTATGTATAGTAGATTCTTTATTTGTTCTGATTTTATCTAGTCTGCAAGCTGATTTACTTGCCACCTTACTCTCCGGATTACAATCCAATTGAACAAGCATTTTCTGTGGTCAAGTCATACTTGCATTGTCACGATGATGACCTTTCCATGATGGCAATTGTTTGTGCCTGTCAAAATATCATGCCTGACAAAGCTGCAGGTTATTTCCATGCATTCGGGTATATAGCATAGTACCATACAATGTACTGAGTACTATCTAATGCATGGCTGCATCCTTATCTGCATCCTCAATAACAATGAATCCCTGCAGAACTGGAAGCCACTGATTTTGCGTGTCACACTTGTAATAAAGATCATAGTCCGCAGTAGGATCAGGATCACCATCCACCATTGGCGGTCCTGAAAAACGTGACCCACCACCATCATGGTAGTGTTTCTCATATGCAACCTTTTTCTTTGCTGGTTGCTCCAAAGATCCATGGTTCATCGTGCCCAATGATGACGATGTGCCGCTCTGCTTCCATTTTGCATCTGGCCCATTCCACCATGCAACACTACCTTTCTTCAAATGAATGATATCACCAACTGGGATCCCAATCTCGGACAAAATGTATTCACTTGTATCCACAAGGACATCCGGCCTGATGCCTTGAAGATCGAGTGCATTCTCATACTGGGATGTATTGTGGACTTTGAGATTGATTTCTGCATATGCTAGAAAGCACTTGAGTTGTGTTGGTGATGGAAGAGGTGGAGAGAAAGGTAGTTGAGGAAGTATATGCGGGGGTGTCGCCAGTGGTAGTACTGCAGATGGGTCACCATGGGGAGGAGCCTTAGTGACAGGCAAACTGTTATGACCGCTGGTATTTGTCCCTATTTACCCTATATTTTTCCTTATTTTTCCGGGCTTTCTACAAAGCATTTCGCTAAATAGCCCCTATCACACTTGAACTCCTTGCCACTCATTCAACTATGAACACGTGACTATTTGGTCACCTGACATCACATGATATCATGTGCCCATGCTCACGTCACTTCTTGCATGGCATGTGTACAGCCATACACAGCCACGCCACATGACATGCCTCATGCCCTTTATCTCTTATCTCTTATCGCTTATCTATGAGTCACTCTCTTATCTATGACTCATGCCGACTCATGCGCACAGCCCTATGCCTCATGCCCTATGGCTATGCTTATCTATGCCTCATGTTGTTTATCTCTGACTCACCATGATTCCTTATGACTCATGCCGCAGCTGTGCACTGCCTTATGACTCGTCATGACTCCGCTATGACTCGTATGCACTGCTATCTACTTTATATAGATACTGTATAGTACCAAACATGTACAAACCCTAGATAGTATATAAACCCCCAAGAGACTGCGACTGGTTTCCCCCCAGTCTTGTCCTCTTGGAGTTCTCCCATCGACCCATCTGCGCCTGACCACTAGGTTTACTAGTTAAACACCCATCTCAGCCTCAGGTAGGCCTTGGTGTTTCATTAGGACAAGACTACTAACGACCCGCGGTCTAGCTAGCCGCTCGTCTGTGTAGCCAACGGTAGAAAAGTGTAGGGATAGGCAAAGCCGGGTTCACCGTCTGGTACACAGGACCTTCAGTCAGACCCTTCGTGGTTGACTTGGGTACAGTATAATATCCCACCATAGGTTAATGGAGGCAGCACCCTTCAGATAATGAGGAGTCGGTGGACGAGGCAGGGGCCTTAAAACGTTACTGATCGGGCGGGTACCACAGTGACTATCGTCGTAAAGAACGAAGAAGACCTATCAGTGGTCAGGCTTCCCTCTCCAGCCCCAGCTCTACAGTTAGAGAACCAGGAGGCGAAGTTCAAGGAGTCTCCCTCGGGAGGTGTCGAACGAAGTATCAAAGAGGCAAGAGACGCCCGCCCTCATAGTCAGGGTAGAGTAGCGAACAGACAAGTAACGTCCACCTTCTCCGTCTTGCAGGAGCAGGTAGAGTACCACCCCATAAAGGAAGGTTCAGTCGACCCAAACGACTACGTCCCCTCGCTGGTCAAGGACTCTATTCAGTATCATGTGGACGAAGCGCAGTTCCACGCTATCGCAGAAGCCGTCAGAGGGATATTGGTAGAAGCTCGGAGCGCTTCCCTTTTTTCCTACGTGACTCGGTCACTGCCCAGAGGGGCATTCACTTCTTTAATCAGTAGTCGGGCTTCATTGGCTCGTTACTCCCCTTACCCCAGCTCTCGCTGAGAAGGTTCAGCATACATACCCGCGACACTGGTTCGCTCGCCAACTCCGCTCCCCGTTCCAGTAGATTGGAACCAGATCCTCCTTGCGGACCCCCAGATCCACGCAGTTACCGAAACTGGCGACTCAGAGGATACCCTTGTACCTGAGGTCGCTGCAGTTCTTGGTGAGGTTGACCTACACTCAAAGGTCGACGCAATACTCGACGCTGCAGTTGAACTGGCTCATAACCAGGCTGCCGCTCAGCTTCGAGCAGATCAGAATTGGGCCCGCATACTTAGAGTGCGAGACAGAGTCGAGGACAGGTTACGAGGTCTCGATAGGATTCAGCAGGAGGCTCTTGCTATTCCTCCTGATCCTCACCACGTGCCTCATAGGTGGTATAGAGGTCACACTCCTATTCCAGGGATACGTGTTAGGATCGGAACTCTTCGCCCCCGTGGATCGCTTAGAGTACCTGCACGTTATCGTCAGGATTAGAGGAGTTAATAGAAGTTTGAGGTTCTTTGTGGTATCACAACCATTAGTCCCATTTGGACAGCAAGCAGGTATCTTCGAAATAAGAGAAGGATTTGATCACCCTCTTAGGGTAGTCCCAAATCTTCCAGAAGAAGAAGAACCAGCACCGTTACCACACCCTCTTAGAAGAGGAACTGCCTTCGGAGTTCCTGTAGTAAGAAGGCCAATCAGAAGGGAAGGAGCTTTCATTCTCCGCCCAACAAATCCGTCACCACAAACGGATCCTTCCTCTTCCTCGTTTGGAAGTATTCCCGAATGCTTCACTTCACCTTCGCACTGGTTGCACCCCCAAGCTCAACCAGCTACCCCGGAAGCAGTCACGGCTCCAAACTCATTTGTCAAGTCTCCAGAAGAGATTGAAATCCCGGAGCAAAGGATCGAAGTTCACGGTCCGCAGATAACGGAAGACTCCGCTCCTCCTTATGACAGGGCTCGTCTCCCCGGTTATCAAATGCTTCCACCGACACCGGCTAACACGTCCGCTGATCGACGATCAGTTAGCAGCTCATCAGTAACAGAGGAACGACTATCATCACTCTCTTCCTTAGCAAGGACAAGTACGCTCCTAAACTCACCAGGAGGTACTCTTGAACGAAGACAAGGACAAGGTCCTCAAATGGAGTACACACTGTTTCAGAACCAAGTCATCTCCTTAGTCAAAGCACGCTACAGAGACGAGCTCGCTCGCCTCCAAGCGCTAGACAAAGTACTTCCTGTAGATCGCACACAAGAGTCTCGTGCCATCTACCAAGAATTTGTCGAGACAGTCAAAAGACATCTGACAGAAGAACAAGCACGAAGGTTGGAAGAACCCATAAAATGACCACTTGACGCTATTCGTGGAATTCTCATTCTATCAGAATACAACCTTCAAGTCCAGAACCGATACCTTAACAGGTTAGACGAACTAGGATCTTCAGAAGAAGGATCTTACTTCAAAGCACCATGAGAAGTCATCTCGTGTCGTGAAAGGATTAGACGATTTAGGCAAAGAACCGCCTTTATCATTCGCAGACTTTCCGTTCGAATCCCGAAAATGAAAGAGATTAGAAAATCCAAAAACAGATGTGGATTTTCACTATATCATTCTGTTTCTCACTACATCAAACCTTATTCTCATTTCCATTCTCTTTCTCGTTTATCATCAAGTTCCGAACAAGGCACCGGTTGCCATAGAAATTCGAAAAGAAGTCGTTGCTCAGTTGACTTGTTGGTCCTTTATCATCTGTAACGCCCTAGAGTTAAATCGGCTGTTGGTCCAAACCAAGACCCAGACGCACCACAAGTAGTTGTGGTTGGGACAACGTTGCTGACTGGGATGCAGAAGAAGATTGGGAACCAAACCCAAATTGGGATACAG